>JASDDO010000019.1:558178446-558230020 GCA_030015575.1 Agapanthus africanus | reverse complement strand
GAACTCTCTCATTTTTCTGTCCTCTCTCAAAAGAGTGGCCGGCCACCACAAAATGAGAATGGTGGAGGGATAGAATGTGTAGCATGAAGGGAGGTGATGGTAGGATAAAGCAAGAGGTGACCACAACCAAAACATTATCATTACAAACTTACATCAAACCCATACCCATTCAAATCACATTAATGCACCATCATGGATGAATAAAAAACAAAGGATGCAAATCCTATCATAATGAATACATTTGCAAGAAACCCCCTCCACAAATGTTATTTGCACAATTGCAAATAACCCCCTCCATCGGAAAAGTCCGGCCGGGAAAGAACAAAGGAAAACCGGCCGGAACGGAATACAAACTGGCAACTCCAGAAAACTGGTCCCGTAATAAATTACAGGAAAACCCTGATACTGTGCATACAAACCCGCATCTGTATTCCGTCCGGATACAAATGCAATGAGACAAAATCTACACTGTACTAAACTAGGATCCGGCTTAAACCAAAGCCGGCTAGTAATATCCGTCCGACCCTGATCCGTGCAATACCGCACGCATCAGATCGAACCCTGCCATATAACCATACGGCCACTAGTACTAACCGTCCGATCCTGATCCATGCAATACCGCACGTATCTGATCGGACCCTGCCATATCTCCATACGGCCTCTACAGCGTTTCGCCCGAAAGCTGAGTAACTGAATGTGTGGTGGACTCTAAAGACTCGTCAATACTATGCTTGTGGATTTAACCACCAGCACGTCAGAGGTATAAGCCAATACGTGACGGGCCACCAGCTATTGACCAAAAGGGACGTTGATGAGGGAACTCATCCTGACACCCTACTGAGCCTGTCAGTGACAATATCCGTACAGTCCGGTCCGTTCGTCTATGAGCATCGCATGTCGGGCCTAGGGGGTTGGTAAGAGTCAGACCCCCAAAAGCGGTACAAGACGTGTCGGAGTGTAGCCCAGAACGCCCTGAGATACTACTGGAATACCTACCAGTAAATCTCCTGCCTCGGCCGAGGGCTTTGCGTAATGGCTCTCCTAGACACAGCGCGACCTCACCCCCAATACCGGGAGAGACGAACCCCTGAAGATCCGCTCACTGCCTCCATGTGGCTCGGGACTGTACCCAACTAAAACCTGTTTGCACGACTCCTTTGAGCCGTGGTAGGGTAGTAATCAAAGTACAGTGGGAACTTACACGAGACAAATGACGATCTCAGGTCGTTGAACTAACCTGTTGTCACGACCCGAAAGTACGGAACATGACCGGCACTTAAACTACGAACGTCTCGAGGCGTATGTAATCTAAGTAAACCGAAAACCCAGAAATCCAAACCAAGAAAATAGTAGAGTGCAGGAAAAACCAACTTAAAGCAAGTAGTTTCAATAGCATAAGCCGAATTATGCGGTTTTTTAAAAACATCAAAATTTTACTGAAAATTTCGGCAGAGTCTCCTTTGTAAATACTGGCCCCTAAACGGGATACAACATGAATAGTATACGAAATCAAGAAAAAGGCATCCCCAAGCGGGAGCTAGCTCTTCGTCAAACGACGGTCACAACCACACAAGCAATATAATATACAACGCCAACGGCGAGGATCAAAACTCAAAAGGAAACTCAAAACCACCAGAAATCCACAGAAATAAAACGCGCGACTCTAAGGTCGAAAGAATAACATCACGGGTCTCTATCTCAAAAATAAATACATGTTTGGTTGATGGAACTTCTAGATACAACTGAATAATAATATACAAGATATAAGGATGGGTAAGATACAAATAACCCACCTACTAGCAAGCCACCCGGAATGGAAATAGTGCCAGCAAAGCCGTAATGAAACCTGTACGGCAAACCTGCAAGAAACTGGGGCACAACGGGGGTGAGTTGCCAACTCGTGAATAGAAAAACATCTACGCACAGAAATCGCATAAATAACGCAATCCTAGGTCAATGATCATAATATATCCTCAAATATATGAATAACACGTAGCCTATAACAAGGCTAGGGTAAATATCTAACCCGAGTGTAATCTCATGTGCCCGTGTCAGTGCCTCAGGTAGCAATATATCATATGGATGATGTATGAATGCATAAAACAGAATGCATGTACTGAACAAAACTGGTTTCATAAATCAGTGAGATTTCTGTATTTTAAAAGAAATGAGGTACCATATATGAAATCAGCATAAAACAGTGCCCAGCATCGACACAAAACAAGTGTCCAAATACCTCGATATCTCTGTGTCATAATTTATGTACCTCAAGTCTCAATCTCAATGTCTCAATCACAATATCTAGGGCGCCGTCAGTCCAGACCGGCCCCTACCATCCATCTCAAGACCACGACGGTATCCTACGGATATCCGACGCGTCGGGTAATATCACCGGTAGGTAGTGCTCCCCTGCCAGGCTCACATCGTCATCATCACACGCTTCTTGCCCCGGGGTACCTTACCGGGTCCACCATGTACCCGACACGGTTCATCCGTCTCCTCGAATCGGGTCTCGAAATCCATCAGCAAACTCATGGTGGACGACTCATACATCATGGGAAAACCGCACTTTTTATTTTAAAAAGAGAGAAATCAGTTCATATAAGTTTTTGCGGTTTTCCTCCAAATCCAGAAAATCTCATGGAAATCCGAATCCAAAACCTCAATAACACGTAATATAGTGAATATATGCATGAGAATCCAGGAATGCGGCATAACAATGAATAACAGTATGTATGAAGTAGCTGGTAATAACTACAATGTCTAAACTAACATATAAGGCAAGTACACTAATATCATGTCTAACTATCAGCTAACAGGCTACGTCAAGCAATAATATTTTCTAAGGTGTACGTGACATGGCAATTACCGATGAAGATGTGTGTGAGCCGGCAATTAAGTGTACGTGGTACATACGCATCATCGGTAATGGTGCTGGTGTCCTAACAGCATGATATCAATAATGGAGTATGAAATATAAAATAAGCATACGATGCGAAGCGGACCACAAAAATGAGCGGGAGCTGAGAACTAGACGCAACTATAACTAATCTGCATTAATCTAATATCAGTCCTACAAATGGTGCCTTTTGAAATAACACGAATCATGGGGTTTTGAAAATAGGGGCTACGGTGTTTTTGTGAAAAGATACGTCTTTTGAAATATCCGTAGGATCCCTTGGGCTGTCTTTAAAAATGCCCACGACTCGTTAGTTTTTGAAATAGGTAAGAAGTCTAATCTAATCTAACAACTACACTAAACTATACGGCTGAACTAAAAAGCTGAACTACAGGTAAGGAAACCGCCTAACATCTGAGTCGATACATATACATACCTGTATATATATTAGTCGGTGATTCCGCCTCAATAATATCATATCCGATACCATATCTATAATCAGGCATCCCAAGTCAAGAGTGCGGATCAATCATCAATATAGCTCGTACGTAAATCCGTCGTACGGCATCCCAATCTGGGTACGGGTCAAAGTCACATCAATCACACTATTCATTTGGTATCTTCTTTATCAAATATCATGATCCGGAATAATGTCCTACGTCTAGTACAATATTGATGCCATCTATGTATGCATGCGGGTGTAAGAATTACTACGTCAGAAGACCCGCTAAAACATCATGTCGTATCTCAATACGAACCAAATCACGTCACCGATCTCCTGGCCTCAAGCCCAATCTCATCGACTCATCTCAAATTCTAAATACTATCCTCAAATCCAGTATATGAACACATAGTCCCCTACCCATGTGAACACATAAATATATATTCCCATACACGCACATAAGAAATAAGGAATGTATGCAAGTATGTATGTGTGTATGTGTAGTGCAACACTACCCTAGGGTTCGCAACACTAAAGTAATCCAACACACCAATATCCATCCTAAGCATCGTTATTAATCCCAAATAACATATAATAATTGTTGGTGTGTATACGCATCCGTATACACCACCACGGACTGCGGGGGTGCTATACGCCATCCACCCGACTTCTCCCCGTAGATATAAATCTACTCACCTGGTCCTCGCTAGCCGGTGCCGACGTCGCCACGCGCTTGCTTGTCGTCTCGAAGTCCACATGGGGGTACCTACATATCATAACGCACCATATCGCATTAAAACTAAATTCGAAATCGAAACGGCATACGAAAATCAAATCGGCACGCGTATCACGCATAGGTCCAAACCTATCGCCTACGCATGAAAGAATAGTCAAACCAACCCTCGATGTCGATATACAAACATCAAACCATCGAGAAAAATCCAATCACACTCATTTGCACATTCACGAACACTAATTTTAATATAAACTAGGTTAAAACTCACAAAAACCCTAATTTCACTTAAAAAGTCATTTTTCCGCAAATCTAGCAAGCACAATTCGCCGTTTTTGTACAAAACATGATGTTTAAATGAATGTAGCGGCCAATATACTTATTAAATATCTTAAATAAGTCATAGAAACAATTTCCGGAATTTAATCTCATTAAATTCCAAAAACCCTAATATTCTAGTTTACAAAATACCCTTTTTAACAATTTCATAGAAAAAATGCACAAACTACAATTTAGGTAGGATTTCCATGAACTAAAGTGTTAAACTACACTTAATAAAGTTAATAATATGATAAAAACCCTAACCATATTTTTAATCTCATATTTCGAATTAAATCAAAAAAACTAGTTTGCAACAAAAAGATTAATTTGGACATTTTTCAAGTAACAACTTGTAATTAACAACTAGATTAGTTTTCTACAAAACTAAATATGTTAATCCACCTCACTAAACCATACACAATCAAACACAACTCATTTCCACAACAAACCCTAACTTAGTAATCAAAACCCTTTCTTTAAATTTCAAAAGATTAAAAATATGGTTAGGGTTTTTATCATATTATTAATCTCATATTTCGAATTAAATCAAAAAAACTAGTTTGCAACAAAAAGCTTAATTTGGACATTTTTCAAGTAACAACTTGTAATTAACAACTAGATTAGTTTTCTACAAAACTAAATATGTTAATCCACCTCACTAAACCATACACAATCAAACACAACTCATTTCCACAACAAACCCTAACTTAGTAATCAAAACCCTTTCTTTAAATTTCAAAACTTGAAATTTAAAACCCTAATTTAACACCTAATAGCTAGATTCAAGTAATTTAACAACAAATTAAGCATAAGGTTATGATTATACCTCACAAGCTTGAGATCAAACTTGCAAAAATCTTAGCCTCCAACAATGATTTCATGCTCCAAGATCCATGTTTGAATAGCTAAAGAATAATGGGTAAAGCTTGGATTTAGAATTAGCTTTGAATTTTTGAGAAAAAGGGTGGATTTTTGATAGAAATTTTGGGATTGATGGAAAAATGAGATGAAGTATTTGGGGCTGTTGTGGTTCAGGTTTTGGCCAGAAATCTTGGGGGATTGGGTGAGGGAGGAGAGAGAGTGAGGTGGGGAAAGTTAGTTCAAGTCAAAGTCAACTCAAATTATACCATTTTCTACTCTTTTCTTTTCTTTTCTTTCATTTCTTTTCTTTAAAATCCAAGTGGGGACAAAAGAGGGGGCTGCTGAATTCTTCAAGGGGATAAGTGAATGGGGGTGTGTGGGTGTGGGTACGGGTGTGGGGTGATGAAAAATGATAAATACAATACCCCAAACATCCATTTACGCTAAAAAAAAGCCTTTTTTCTTCAATAATTTCTAAACCGTTTTGGCAAATGATTTCCTTCCAAAAACCACATGATAAAATTTTATTTAATGTTTTATGATGCACAAAATTTGTTTCAACTCATTCCAATTTGTAATTTTCCCTAATTAAATGTATTAGTGACGGCTTAAAATAATAATAAAATAATATTTTTTTCAGAAAATTTGAAATTTCACCAGCGGCTCAATAAACACCAAATAATAGCAATTACATAGCTAGAATATGTATATTTAATTTTTATAATAAGATATTTGTATTTTGACTTTTTACAGAAAACCCCCTTATTTTACCGATTTTTCGAAATTTCACCGAAACGATTTTCAAAACGTTACACCTGTACACATGTCACCAGGGAACTGCTATCTGACGTCAGGTATAAGACCAACTAGCATGTTCCCGGCGAGTCCTGTCCGGTGTACTCATAACCCAATGAGCACCTGTATACATCTTAGGTGAACCAACTGACACCAGTGGCTTATGAGACCGGCCACCGCCCCTCGTCGGGGTCTCGACTGTATACACTAGTCTACTCTGGAGAATCGATGCCCTGTCTCGAAACTCCCACGACTAGGGACCTTTTAAGGATGTGCTTATAGACTACCAGCTCCCACGTATATGATCGCCATCATACTGCTTGTGGTCAAGCAAGAATCCTAGGGGCTCTATCAACGTGTAATATCGACCTGTCAGGTCACCTAAAGCAGTACACGATGATAAAGATAAACCAGATAGCATACTATCATCTTGAGTAAGACTGTCCTACCGGGATAGGTCCTCCCTCAATCATTGCAATCACGTGCCTGTGATCCAATAATTGACTCTGAGGGCACTATCTCCAACAAAACGTTGTAGAGGCCGTATGATATATGGCAGGGTTCGATCATATACGTGCAGTAGTGCATGGATCATGATCGGATGGATCATACTAGTGGGCTTTGGTTTAAGCCGAATCCTAGTATTAGATTTGTTGGATTACTTTAGTCTCATCGCATTCGCATTCAGTCGGAATGCGAATGCAGGTATGTATATACAGGTGAGGGGTATCCTAGTGATCCGTCACGAGTTTACTTTAGATGTTGCCGTATCTTTTTATCGTTGTAAACATTTGGGTTAATGTTTACAAATGGTGGAAATTGTGAGTGGAAATCATCATGAGGTGCAATTAATGTGACATGGACTTCATTAGTGACTCATGGTCTCTTTTCTTGTGCTAATGTCACATTATGTGATTGATTTGTGGCTTGAATTGAGAGGAAGAGAGAGAAGGGAAGCCAATGTAAAGAGTTTGGTCTTGTATTTTTCATTCTCACACTCTCTCATTTTATCATAGAACAAAAGAAAGAAAATGGCTCCTCTTCTTCTTCTTCTTCCTCTAGCTCACTATTTCCATTGATGGCTTCACCATCAACCTCCATCCATACACTCTCATGTGATGAGAATCAATGGATGCTTGAGACAAAGTGACCACACACATTCTCTACATCGCCTTGGACACGTCGGCTAGCGAACTTCGTGCCCGAGTTGCTTCGGATGATGCGGGAGCCCGTAAAAAGACTCGAAGATGTGGTGCTGTTCATATCAGATTTTTGCATTTTTATACCGCCCAATTTTTATCACATTGGTTTTCGGTAGGTACTCTTGAGCCGTGTTTGCTAGTTAATTGCAGGATACAGGTTCTCAGCTCTAAACAGTGAAATTCATGGAAAAGCACGACAAATTCCAGATTACTGCCAACCACAGATAAAACACGGGTCTCCGCTCTCTTTCAGTATGTTGCCGCACACCAGTTTATGGGACAAAATGGCAAATCGATGTCATTTTCATGCACAAATCTCAATGTCAACACAAGATCCAACAAATCTACGCGGAGCTCAAGAAAAATCATGGCAGAAGATCCACATAAAATCACCTTTTGATCTGCAGAAATTCTGGAAAAATCGTGAAGAAATTATGAGAAACAACATATACCAGACAAAAGGAATGAGCAAACCAGAGAAACCCACAAAACCACATGAGCCAAGTCCACTTAATGGCCGCGGATCCGCGCCGTATAGGCTCTTCAGCTGAAGACTTTTCAGGGGATGTTTGGTCTTTTCATGATGATCCAGAATGTTGCCCTAGAATTTCAGTTTCCTGCCTATAAATAGCCCAGAACATTGCCAAGCCAAGGATGCTTATTCTTGTGTAAAAATTCCAGGATATATTTTGTAGTCTTCTTCCTCTTTTCATCTTTTCTCCATTAAAATCTTGTAGTGAGGTTTCATGAGTGAAGTGATGAATAAAAGAGTTCTTTTTGTTACTATGCTTGTCTTGTTATGATTGTTAATTATAATTGCTTGTATTTTTCATTTGCTAATCTAGTTGTTGTTATTTGTTGTTTGTTTCTTTCTTGTTCTCTTTTTCTTTATCCTTAACAACAATGATGATTAAGCTTGATCCTTGCCAAAGTGAGGTCTCAAATAGCTAGTTGTAATCTTCTAACCTCTTTCTTTCTATCTTCCTCCTTTTGTTTTATTTTCCTTTTTCATGTAATGGGTGAGTAGTTTTCTCACTTGTTAGGGTAGGATAAGGAAAGTTTGAGAGAAGAAAATCTCTCACTCTTTTCTTGCCCAACATCTTAATTCGGACTCCCGTTAATTGAACCACAATCCGCTCCCTACGGCACCCTATCCTACATGATAGCGGTGATTCCTTAGTGAGACCGGTTGTGGTTGAATTAACCGGAGGTTGAGGCTAAGAGCCAAGAACGTACGGACATGCACCAAAAGGAAGAACTTAAGCGTTGGAAAGCCTAGCTTATACTCGCAAGTTCCTTCCTAGTCATGCTAATCTCCGTTGTTGCCGATTACCGTAACACCGATATTAAGAGTGGCAACGAAAGAAGTGAGCGACTCCTAACTCAAACTAACCCAATCCTAACCCTAACAAGCTCTCTTTATATATCATTTTAGCACATAGTTAATCTCAAAACAAACCTGGACATTTGGACTTAACTCGTTAAAGCACATAGAAAAAGATTCCCATCTCCCTATGGATGACCGGTACTCAACCGGCTAGCTACAAGAGAAACTGTCTTATTGCGGTAATAAACTTGAACAAGCAAAAACTCTACCAATCAAATGACGCCGTTTCCTGGGAGACGGTAGTTTCTTTCTTTGTGTAATTCGGGTTAATTTGTGCATATAAACATAACCGAAAAACAAGAAAAAAAAATATTGTAAAAAAAATCATCTTGTTATTTTTGATTAGTGTTTGTGCAAGTGTGCAGGAGAAAAAGAAAGGTCGGGTTCAGTGCCAAAGACGTGGGAAGTTAGACCCATATCTTGCTGCTACACCGCGGGTGATTAAGACGGAAAAAACGGTCTACTGAAAGATTCTGGAGTAGATCCAGTAAGCAAATCAAGATTCAGGTTTTCCAGACAAAAAGAGGACACCCCATCAAGAACACACAAAAAAATTGGAGGCCCAATCCCTCCTTATTGCCGCGGAACCGCGGCCTAAGCACGTGTTTGGCCGCGGAACCGCGGCCATTTGGTGCCTTCAGGGTGTCAAATTTTCTGTGAGTGTCTCTAACATCCTCCCCACTCCTCTGGACTCCACTGAACTGTGTTTTCTGCAGCATTCTTTGCGCAAATTATTTTCCCCCTTCCAATAAATTGTTTTTGTGCAGGATTCTTTGCGTCGCGCTAAAAAATAAAAAAATTGATTGCAGTTGATTGTTACTGCTTTGCATTTATTAATACGGACTTTAAGGGGCTTGAAACCAATCCAGATTGGGTGGGGATTTCATCACCCTTCCCAGGACCCCAGAAATCACAAAAAGCATATGCATTGACCATTGTTTAATTAAAAAATACTAGACTCAGCTCTAAGGACTTCGCGCTCAATAGGATAGAGGACTAGTTACAGGCATCGGCCGTTTATCCTATCCTGACTTTGCGGTGTATAGGCATGTGTGTCCAAGGCAAGTGGTTACTTAATTAGGACCACTACTTACGTAGTGGGGAGCCTCCCACTTACCTGGCACATACCTGGCCGCAATTGGCGGAGAAGAGGCGGTTTGAGGTCCTATTTCTAGCCCTTTGGAACAGTTAGGAGCTGTTTAGCTGACCTAGGTGACCCTAGATCTAGGTGTGATTGTGCATATCTTGTCTGTGATTGTTTGAAGCCGTAAGTCCATACATATTTATGTAAAGCTCTTTCTAAAAAGGAAAAAAAAACCACAAAACATAAACTTTTATAAAAACTTGCCCTTTGTCGCCAAAATCCCATTTTTTCACCCACCACCCATCGTATTTCTCCATTGACGTTTTCTTACCCTCACCTTCTCCGATTTGACTATACTAAACTCGTTTAGTGTATGTCCGCTTGGACTCGGGAAACTAGCGCCCGCCTAGTCCGCGTTACGTTAGTCGCTACCGACTACGTGATCGACTCAGACGTCGAAACTCCGTCCACGCCTCTTTCACCCTTACCTTTGCCGGCCAACTCCGACGTTGACCGGAATTCTGTTCATACATCCTCACCTTCACCATCACCAACCTCTTCTTCTGCGATGTCAGGATTTAATCCAAACATCCCTTCAACTCCCCCGGGATTGATTCGACCTCCTATGGATGCGAATAACCCACCACCACCGCCTGTCGTAGCGCCACAGCGAATCGCGCTCCAGGATCGTTTCGATCCCACCCGTTCTGCACATCCGACCTGTCTTTCCTTTCCACCGGCCAATGGGGATAATTTTGAAATTAATCCCCACTTCATTAACATGCTTCCGAAATTTCATGGGCTTGAATATGAAGATGCATATAACTTCATCAACAAGTTTCAAAATGTTTGTGCCATGATGAAAACGACCCAGCTGTCGGACGATACTATACGGCTACGGGTCATTCCGTTCAATTTGTGCGATCTTGCTGAAAAGTGGCTGTATAGCACTGCTTCCCACTCCATAACCAGTTGGGACGAGTTTGTGAAAGCGTTTCTCAAGAAATTCTATCTGAATCATAAAACCGCGAGGATCCGTAACGAAATCAACCAATTCTCCCAGCTTCCTACTGAACCCTTCTGGAAGTGCTTTGACCGGTATAAAGACTTTCTTGTTCAGTGCCCTCACCATGGTATCGAGAAATGGCAACTTTGCCAAACCTTATACGAGGGCCTGAACCCAGCAACCAAGCAGTTGTTGGAAACCATTTGTCAGGGCCACTTCCTATCGAAATCTGACGAGGAAGCGTGGCAATTCTTCGACAACCTTGCGGAACAAACGCTTCAATGGGAGAGCACCAGACCAACTTCTTCTTCTTCCTCCACTTCTACTGGTCAGTCTAGGATAGGCATTCACCAACTTGATGTCTCTATTGCGATGAAAGCTGAAATGGCTGCAATAACGAGAAAACTTGAAGCGATAGAGAGCAAATTTTCATCTCCCGCTCCTGCCCCTGTTCTTCCCCTTCGTACCATTTGTGCTTGTTGTTCCGATCCTTCTCACTTAACCGAAGAGTGTCCTTACAATCCACCATCTCAAGGACAGGATCAGGTTAATGCTGTATTTCAACAAAGACCGACAATTAATCCATACTCTTCCACCTACAATCTCGGTTGGAGGAACCACCCCAATTTCGCCTGGAATCAGAACCAACATCAATTCCAAGGCAACAATTTCCAGAGGCCCCCTCCTCCACAACAACAAGCGCAACAACAAACTCAACATCAGTTTCAGCAGCCCTTCCAACCCCAACCTTTTCAAAATCAGACGAACAACTTTGCACCCAACAATTCTTTTCCGCAAAACAACTTTGTTCCTTCAAACAACGATAAGGTTTCCTCGCTAGAACGAAGTCTGGAGGCGTTCGTAAAACAATCGACACAATCCACCGGAAACATCCAGTCGTCTATTAAGTCTTTGGTGCAACACACTGATGCACACAGGCAAAGCATCAAGACCATCGAAGCCCAGATTGCACAGCTGAATGCGGCGTTAAGCGAGCGAGAAAAGGGGAAGCTTCCATCTCAACCACTCCCAAATCCCGGTCACCCACATAATGTACATGTTGCTCTTGAACAACAGAACCATAATGTGCGTGCCGTGACTACATTGAATAAACATCGGCACAACAATTGAGGATAATGACACCCCGGCCGCTTCTTCTTCTTCTGCTCTGAACGGACCCACTTCTCACTCCATGAAAACACCAGCTCTGGGATCCGTTCCAACTCCACAATCTCCTCCACAAGCATTGGACTCAACCAATTTTAAAAACGTTCCATTTCCAAACCGGTTGAGGTCCAATAAACAAAATCCACAAATAAAGAAGATTCTGGAGTTCTTTAAGCAGGTTAACATCAACATTCCCCTTTTAGATGCTGTCCAACAAGTCCCGTCTTACGCGAAAATCTTAAAGGACTTGTGCACGAAAAAGAGGAAATCTCAGGTACCCATGAAAGTTTTCTTGGCTAGTGCTATAAGTGATGCTCTTACCCAATCTTTACCTCAAAAACGGAAGGACCCTGGCTGTCCTACAATTTCTACTACCATTAGGCATAAGAACATCAACCGCGCACTTTTAGATCTTGGTGCCATTGTTAACCTACTTCCGTACTCAGTATATGAGCAACTAGGTGTAGGAGAGCTGAAACCCACACACTGTACTCTCCAAATGGTCTACCGATCAATCACCCATCCTAGGGGTGAGCTAGAGGATGTGTTAATCAAGGTTGGGGACTTCATATTCCCCGTTGACTTCATTGTTTTAGACACACAGCCTGTAGCTAACCCCCGTAATCAAATTCCGGTGATACTCGGTCGCCCATTCCTTGCAACCTCAAATGCTGTGATCAATTGTCGAAATGGTTCGATGAACCTATCTTTTGGAAATATGACAATTGAACTCAACATTTTTAGGTTAGGGAATCAGCCCTCCGAACCTAATGCTCATATACTAGACGTTTGCTCAATTCAGGAGATCACCCCGGAAGAATGTGAATTCGAGGAGTTTTTGTTCGATCACGACAACCTTAACTCCACTAGTGCGTTCCTCTTCGAACCTGCTGCTGTTTCTGCGCCCGACAATGACTACGAGTGTTTCACTTTCTCGAACGATCTTAGCCACTCACCATCCGAGTTTGAATCCTTCGAATTTCCGGATGAGTTACCTGAACCATCCAACTCGGTCGCTTACACTCATTTTGAACCTTTGCTGGAATCCTTTGAGTTCGAGACCTTTTCACCAATCTTACCTTCAATCGTTTCACCTCCAACGCTCGAACTCAAGCCTTTGCCGTCTCACCTTAAGTACGCTTACTTGGGTGAGAACGAGACCCTCCCTGTTATCATCTCGGCTTCTCTAGCTCTAGAGCAAGAGAAAGCCCTTCTTGTGGTCTTGCACAACAATAGGCAAGCTTTTGGCTGGTCCATGGCGGACATCAAGGGTATTAGTTCCCTGATCATTGAACATCACATTCATCTGATGGATGATGCCAAACAAGCCAGGGATCCACAAAGGCGACTCAACCCAGTCATGAAGGAGGCTGTGAAAAAGGAAATCGTAAAGTGTCTGGATAGTGGTATCATTTACCCTATCTCTGATAGCCACTGGGTTAGCCCCATTCACGTTGTCCCCAAGAAATCAGGCATAACGGTCATCACTAACAAGGAAAACGAGTTAATCCCTACTCGCACCCAGACTGGGTGGCGAGTATGCATCGATTACAGAAAACTCAACGCCGCAACGCGGAAGGACCACTTTCCGCTACCTTTCATTGACCAAATGCTTGAACGATTGGCCGGACACGAGTACTACTGCTTTCTTGATGGCTACTCCGGCTATAATCAGATTCCCATCGCCGAAAAAGACCAGGACAAGACCACATTCACTTGTCCTTTCGGCACGTTTGCATATCGTCGCATGCCCTTTGGGTTATGCAATGCGCCCGCTACCTTCCAGCGGTGTATGATGGGAATCTTCTCAGACATGGAGGAAAAATTCCTGGAGATCTTCATGGACGATTTCTCCATCTTCGGTGATTCCTTTAATGAGTGTTTGCTGCATCTCGACGCTGTCCTTACCCGATGTAAGGACAAGAACCTCACTTTGAATTGGGAGAAGTGCCACTTCATGGTAAGCGAAGGTATTGTCTTAGGACATATCATTTCGCAAAATGGCATAGAGGTTGACAAAGCAAAGATTGAGGTCATTTCCAATCTCCCTCCTCCCAGATGCATCAGAGACATCCGAGCCTTCCTTGGCCATGCCGGTTTCTATAGACGGTTCATCAAGGATTTTAGCAAGATTGCTAGGCCCTTGACTCTTTTGCTGGCCAAGGACACGCCATTCGACTTCAACTCGAGCCGTGTGACTGCGTTCGAGTCATTAAAAAGCTCACTCACTTCTGCTCCCGTTCTTTCTTCTCCTGACTGGACGCACACATTTGAGATTATGTACGATGCATCCGACTTTGCCATTGGTGTTGTCCTTGGACAACACATCAACAAGATGCCGCACGTAATCTATTATGCTAGCCGAACCCTGAACGACGCCCAACTTAATTATACAACAAATGAGAAGGAATTCTTGGCTGTTGTATTTGCTTTAGAAAAGTTCAGGCCCTACCTCATTGGCTCTCCAGTCATTGTCTACACAGACCATTCTGCTCTGCGCCATCTTTTTGCGAAGAAAGATGCAAAATCTCGGCTAATACGTTGGATCCTCTTGCTTCAAGAGTTTGACCTTGTTATCAAGCACAAAAGAGGATGTGAGAACGTAGTCGCCGACCATCTCTTACGACTTCCTTCTTCGCCGTCGCTTCAAATTCCGATCAATGACGTTTTTCCGGATGAACAACTCTTGACAGTATCTTGCGAACCCTGGTTCGCAGATATTGTGAACTATTTGGCCACAGGATTACTACCGACTGAATGGTCAAGTCAGGACAGACTTCGATTCTTATCCCAAGTAAAACACTTTTACTGGGACGAACCATATCTTTTCAAGTACTGTCCTGACCAGATTATTCGTCGGTGTGTCCCTGACGATGAATTTAAGAGTGTGTTTTGCCACGATCAAGCATGTGGCGGGCATTTTGTCCCAAGAAAGACAGCTAAGAAGATATTGCAGTGTGGTTTCTACTGGCCACAACTCTTCAAAGACGCTCATGTCTACTGCAAGACTTGCTCGCGGTGCCAACACTTGGGCCGGATATCCACGATGAACGAGATGTCGCTCCAACCAATCTTGGTTGTGGATATTTTCGACGTTTGGGGGACAGATTTCATGGGGCCATTTCCCAGCTCTTTTGGGAACTTGTACATCCTTCTCGCTGTTGATTACGTCTCTAAGTGGGTCGAGGCAGTGCCCAGCCGGACTAACGACAAAAAGGTTGTCGTTAGGTTTCTTAAAGAAAACATTTTCTCCCGGTTTGGGCACCCCCGAGCGATCATTAGCGACAATGGAACTCATTTCTGCAATAAGACTTTCGAGGCCTTGATGCGGAAATATTCCATTAATCATAAGCTATCTACGCCCTACCACCCCCAAACTTGTGGGCAAGCCGAAGTTTCAAATCGGCAAATCAAGCAGATACTGGAGAAGACGGTTTCCAAGAACCGTAAGGTTTGGTTGTTGAAACTCACTGATGCCCTTTGGGCATTTCAAACTGCTTATAAGACCGATCTTGGCATGTCTCCCTATCGGCTTGTGTACGGAAAGGCTTGCCACCTCCCTGTGGAAATAGAGCATCGCGCATTTTGGGCGATAAAGGAGCTGAATCTGTCTCTCGAAGATGCGGGCAGCCATCGGAAGCTGCAGTTGAACGAATTGAGCGAGCTTAGGGATGAGGCTTACGAAAATGCGGTTGTCGTTAATAACCGAATGAAGGTGTTTCACGATAAACACCTTTTGCGCAAAACTTTCACACCTGGTCAACAGGTGCCGCTTTATAACACCCGGCTACATTTCCATCTAGGTAAGCTCAGATCTCGCTGGAAAGGGCCATATTTTGTGCAGAATGTGTATCCGCATTGCGCTGTGGATTTGGAGAATCCAAAGGACGGTTCATTTTTCAAAGTAAACGGACACCGACTAAAACCGTACCTTAGCGCCAAACCAACAGAGGAGCTCCTGGTCTTACAGGAGCCAGTTTATCCTGCATAATCTTCCTCTGCCTACCACCAAACATCGGTTATCCAGCCAGAACTGTAGACACCGTTCCAAATAAGTTTGGGGGTATGTATATACCATTTTGTATATATTTGTGGATATTCTTTTCCATTTTTACTATTTTTCTTTTCTTTAAAAACAAAAACAAAAAAAATTGTGTATATCTAACCGACAATTTTGATCCTTCAATGATCTCTTCATGGAATGACAGTGAGGACACTGTCCAGTTTATGTTTGGGGGTACGCTCGGTACGCATTTCTAACCTTCGCACTCATATGTATATTTTGCATCTGCATACTAAAATCCATAAAATCCATAAAAATCAGAAAATTTTCTAAAAACATAAAAACTTTTTCGTCAAGTTAGCTAGTGGGAGAACTCAGATTCAACATTTCGACGTTTTTTTTTGATAAGATAAGAATAACTAAATCTTATTTTTAGATTTTGAAAACCTGAAAGATAACTCTCCTTTGAAGTCAACTATAGCTGATATACGTCTTTACATCACACTACACGTGTCGTGAGTTTTGGAAATTAGATGACAAGTCTATTATATCTAAAAATCTTTTAAATGGATAAATGATTTTCTGAGGATCAAATAGGTTTGTTCTGAAATAAGTAATATCTAGAATAGTTTATGAAGTGAAGCGAATATGAAGGAATGTTATTGATGCCTTAATTGGAACTAATTCTGAAAAATAACCCATCTGAAACTTGATTGGAATGATTACACACCTAACCCACTAAACACGTCTTTTATCCAAAAAATAACTGAACTGCCGGTTATATCTCCGTTCGATTTGAATCATCATGATTTTCACACTAAATTGTATTTTGTTTTTGGGCCTAGGTAACTTGAGTAATTAAGTCCGCTGGGGTGTCTCTACACCTAATGCCCTAAGGCCAACTGGTTTGGGTGCATTGGCCCAAAGCTCGTTAAGAAGCCTAAAAAGTCCAGATTAAAACAAAGTCAAGCAAGTGTTCTCTCCGAGTTAAAATTCCTAACGGTTCTTTGTGTAAGAATAATCTTGACAAAAGACAGGTTTTTATAAAAAAAAAATTCTAACGGAGATATGAAGGTTTTATTCTATGATTAAGACTATTGCACGTTCACAGAGGTGTGTATGAAATGAAAACAAGAAAAAGGTGGAGTGAAAAATAAGACCTAGTTTCCTGTTAAGGAAGACAGAAATTCTGAAATTGAAACCTTGCTGGAAAACGAAACTTGAAAAATACTTAACTCCCTATAAAACTTATGTGATCCTTTTAAAATTTTTATCTGGGCTTTATTTTGTGACATAATGACTTTAATCGATCCTTCTGGAACTTAACGACACTATTTGCACTGCACGTAAAGACATATAAAATCTTAAGTTAAATAAGAAGCGAGGTGTGAAAAATGAAGGTTTGATAGTCTAGACTTAGGATAATAGAATTGTTATTTTCTGAAACAAAACCTTAGGGTTTGAATCATAGTTCTTTTGCAAAACTAGCTTGACCGGATTTTGTGGGTAGTATCCGCTGAAAACCCTCAGGAGACAACACTCCTCCTACTAGGGACACCTAGAGTTTTAACGGCTTGTTGCACATGCTCAGTGCAATCGCGTTCCCAGCGAAAGTGAGGTTAAGAATTTTTTGTGAATAAATTGGCTTTGCTCGGGACGAGCAAATGATAAGTTTGGGGGTATTTGTTCATATCAAATTTTTGCATTTTTATACCGCCCAATTTTTATCACATCACTTATCGGTAGGTACTCTTGAGCCGTGTTTGCTAGTTAATTGCAGGATACATGTTCTCATCTCTAAACAGTGAAATTCATGGAAAAGCATGACAAATTCCGGATTACTGCCAACCACAGATAAAACACGGGTCTCCGCTGTCTATCCGTATGTTGCCGCACACCAGTTTAAGGGACAAAATGGCAAATCGATGTCATTTTCATGCACAAAACTCAATGTCAACACAAGATCCAACAAATCTACGCGGAGCTCAAGAAAAATCATGGCAAAAGGTCCACATCAAATCACCTTTTGATCTGCAGAAATTCTGGAAAAATCATGAAGAAATTCTGAGAAACAACATATACCAGACAAAAGGAATGAGCAAACCAGAGAAACCCACAAAACCACATGATCCAAGTCCACTTAATGGTCGCGGATCCGCGGGCAACATGGGGTCTAGGCCGCGGATCCGCGGCCGTATAGGCTCTTCAGCTGAAGACTTTTCAGGTGCTGTTTGGTCTTTTCATGATGATCCAGAATGTTGCCCTAGAATTTCAGTTTCCTGCCTAAGCCCAGAACATTGCCAAGCCAAGGGTGCTTATTCTTGTGTAAAAATTCTAGGATATATTTTGTAGTCTTCTTCCTCTTTTCATCTTTTCTCCATTAAAATCTTGTAGTGAGGTTTCATGAGTGAAGTGATGAATAAAAGAGTTCTTTTTGTTTCCATGCTTGTCTTGTTATGATTGTTAATTATAATTGCTTGTATTTTTCATTTGCTAATCTAGTTGTTGTTATTTGTTGTTTGTTTCTTTCTTGTTCTCTTTTTCTTTATCCTTAACAACAATGATGCTTAAGCTGGATCCTTGCCAAAGTGAGGTCTCAAATAGCTAGTTGTAATCTTCTAACCTCTTTCTTTCTATCTTCCTCCTTTTGTTTTATTTTCCTTTTTCTTGTAATGGGTGAGTAGTTTTCTCACTTGTTAGGGTAGGACAAGGAAAGTTTGTGAGAAGGAAATCTCTCTCACTCTTTTCTTACCCAACATCTTAATTCGGACTCCCGTTAATTGAACTACAATCCGCTCCCTACGGCACCCTATCCTACATGATAGCGGTGATTCCTTAGTGAGACCGGTTGTGGTTGAATTAACCGGAGGTTAAGGCTAAGAGCCAAGAACGGACGGACAAGCACCAAAAGGAAGAACTTAAGCGTTGGAAAGCCTAGCTTATACTCGCAAGTTCCTTCCTAGTCGTGCTAATCCCCGTTGTTGCCGATTACCGTAACACCGATATTAAGAGTGGCAACGAAAGAAGTGAGCGACTCCTAACTCAAACTAACCTAATCTTAACCCTAACAAGCTCTCTTTATATATCATTTTAGCACATAGTTAATCTCAAAACAAACCTGGACATTTGGACTTAACTCGTTAAAGCACATAGAAAAAGATTCTCATCTCCCTGCGGACGACCCGTACTCAACCGGCTAGCTACAAGAGAAACCGTCTTGATTGCGGTAATAAACTTGAACACGCAAAAACTCTACCAATCAGGTGCCCTTTCCGATGAGGAGATCGAGATCGGAGATGCCGCGAGGAGCTTGGGATGGTGGCCAAAGACCGAAGGACACGGATCGATCGGTATAGCCTTTCTAACCCTTCTCTAGTTTGCTAGTTGTAGGTTAATGGTTCAATCCGGGTTTATTGTGTACGATAGCGCCGGTTTCAAGTTATGAAAAATTTTCGTTTCCGCATTTTGGCCTTGGACAGATGGTCGGGGCGCTACCGTATACTTACATGTCTTTATTATCATGTACAGCATTAGGTGGCATTACAGATCACTATTACATGTTGATAGAGCCCATAGGATTCTTGCTTGACTACCAGCAGTATGATGGCGATCATATACGTGGGAGATGGGTGGTCTATAAGCACATCCTTAAATATCCCTAGTCGAGGGAGTTTCGAGACTAGGCATCGATACTCCAGAGTAGACTAGTGTATACTGATCGAGACCCCGACGATGGACGGTGGCCGGTCTCACAAGCCATTTGTGTTAGTTTGTTCACCTAAGATGTATATAGGTGCTCATTGGGTTATGAGTACACCGGACGGACTCGCCGGGAACATGCTAGTTGGTATTATACCTATTGTCAGATAAGAGTTCCTTGGTGACATATGTAAAGGTTAGTCTATCGACCTGAGATCGTCATTTGTCTCGTGTGAGTTCCCACTCTGCTTTGATTACTACCCTACCACGGCTCAAAAGAGTCGTGCAAACAGGTTTTAGTTGGGTACAGTATCGAGCCACATGGAGGCAGTAAGCGGATCGTCGGGGGATTCGTCTCTCCCGGTATTGGGGGTTGATGTCGCGGTAGTGCATGGGTGGCCATCACCAGAAATTGTTGGCCAAGGTAGTCGAGAATTACTGATCTAGGATCGGTAGTTTCTCAGGTGGTGATGGGCTTCATACCGACAATAAAGGTCGTGTTATTAGGGGTCTGACTTTATCCACCCCCTAGACTCGATATGAGATACTCATAGACGAACGGACCGGACTGTACGAATATTGTCACTGTCAGGCTCAGTAAGGATTTCAGGATGAGTTTGCTCGTCGGCCTCCCTTTTGCTCAATACCTGGGTAGCCGTTACGTACAACTAGTGCCGCTGACGTGCTTGTGGTTAAACCCACTGCCAGCGTATTGACGAGTCTTTAGAGTCCCACACAGAGGGTTTCCCTGCTTCGGGCAAAACATTGTAGAGGTCGTATAATTTACGGCAGGGTTCGATCACATAAGTGTACTTGTGCATGCATGATGTTCGGACGGATAATACTAGTGGGTTTTGGTTTAAGCCGGATCCTAGTATTATATTTTTTGGATTATCTTCGTCTCTTTGTATTCATATTCTTCGGAATACGGATGCGGGTATGTATATACGGTTGAGGGGTATTCTTGTAATTTATTACAGTATTACTTTTAGAAGATTACAGCTCATCATGGTTTAGACCTTTTTGGATTAAAAGGTTATTGAGGTGTAGGATGAGGTGTTTATTGCATTTTTGTGGCATGGCTAATTAGTGACCCATGGTTACTATTCTTGCATGCTTAGGGCTTTTGTTTCTTGTGAGATTATGTTGACTTGAGATATTTTTTGTTGACTAAGATATTTTGGAGACATGGACATTTATGTGGTGGCTCCATTATTTCTTATCACACTCACACAACAAACAAAAAACATAATCCATTATTCATTTCTTTTTCTCTTTCTTGAGTTGCTCTCAATACCTCATTCTCATGGCATCTTCTTCTTTCTCTAGCTCCACCAAAACCCTCTCATGAGTTTAGAATCCTTGGGTGTCTTGAGACAAATTAATCCTTCATCACTCTCTACTTCATCTACGGTATCTAGAGTTGCGATCTAGGTTCCCTAGTTGCTTCGGATATGAGGTTGGAGCTCGTTGCATAGACTCTCGGGTGGATCATCTTCGATGGAGGGAGACCGGAGATCAAGCTTGATCAAGGAAGCCTCTAGGAGCTTGGGATGATGGTTGAAGACCGAAGGACACGGATCTATTCGGTATAACCATTCTAACTCCTTTGCATATTTTGTTATCTAGGGCTTATGGGTAGATCCAGGTAATTAGTTGTGGTAGCGCCAAGTTTTATAAATTTTTGTTCCGCATTTTGTTCACGGATTGATGGCCGGGGTGCTGCCGTAACCCAACAATTATTTGTATACGAGTTTAATACTAAACTCGATTAGCATTTCACTAATTATGCAATAATCTTTCTAATGTTCATGGCATGCAACAAAACATGTTGCAAACACTTATTTCATGTTTTAGGAACCATGCTTTATTGCATTTACATGGCTTGTTTTGTTTTGGACATAAAAAGAAAAAGAAATGAGAGAGAGGGGGGACAAGGGGGGACCATGAGGCATGGGCCTCGAGTGAGAGAGAGAGAGAAAGGGAAAGTTCTACACCCTTCTACACCTTTCATTACTTCTTTTTCTCTTCATTTCCTCACATCTCTTCTTCTTCTTCTTTTCCACTCCCTCCACCTCTTCAACCTCCTCTACCACCCTCAAAAAATGATCCCAAGCTCACTACAAACCCCATGGTAGGATCAAGTCAAGACTTTGAAGACTTTTGGCAACCCTAGAATTTCCCTAGTTGCTTCCATGAGGTATATCCTACACACTTAGTAAAGTAATTGAGTTTTCTTACCTCTTATTGTAGCTTAGAACTCAACAAGTATAGTTTAGTGATGTTGAAAATTCCAAGATAAGGTTTATGGGAGATTATGGGTTGTGATGGTTGGTAAATACAACCCCTTTAGTGTCAAAACCGGGACCAAACCAAGAATAGAAACCCCAAAACTTAAACTTTGAAACATCCGATATCGAATTTTGTGAATATTATGATGTGTTATTGAGAATCTGCTATGACCCGGAGGACCTGAAAAATAAATTGCGATTACAGTGAGTCGTGCAGGCAACTTAGAAGCTACTCTAGAGACCCGAGACCATAATTCATTAGCATGTCCGCTAATAAATTGTTTTTGGCCGCAATTTGTGTCCTGTGTAGGGGCAGTGGGGTTCGTGCTTGGTCTGTGGCTCCTATATCAGTTAATTAGACCTATCCTATATGCTAAATGTCCCAATTTGACCTGAGGAAAAATCTGGAGGTGTTTTCTTGAGTTGCTGTTTTGGTTTTGCGACTGTTTACGGCTTGGATTTTGATATTTGGGTTTTGACTCGGTGGTTTGACGTTTGTACGTCAACATCGAGGATTCGTTTGGCTATTCTTGCATGCGTAGGCCGTAGGTTCTAACCTATGTGGACTCCATGTGTCGTATTGGTTTTCGTGTTGGATTCCGTTTACGATACTATATGTTGTAAAATGTAGGTACCTCTGCATGAACTTTGGGACTACGAGGAGAGCGTGGCGTAATCGTCTTCGGCAAGCAAGGATCGAGGGGAGTAGATGTATATCTATGGGGGAAGTTGGGTGTATGGCGTATAGCACCCCCGCGACCGTAGAATAGGATATCTATATCTTGTATATATGTGGTTATGCGAGATGGATACTTAGCAATAGGATTTCTAGGAGACTGTAGGGCTAGGTTAGGTGTACTCGTAGAGAGATTTATCCTTAATGTAGTTTACCTTAGTTGAGAACCTTAGGATATATGTTGTCATATACGCACACCCACACGCACGCACACACCAGTGATATGATATGGGTGTATATGTATATATGTATATATATATATATATATGGATGCGTTGATATATATATATATATATAGTATACATATATGTGCAAGATGAGGATATGATATGCTTATGGATATGAGTCGATATGATCGGGTATGATGCCATGAGGTTATGATATGTGATTGAGTCGAGACACCAAATATGATATGACATATTAACGGACCGTTGTGCGATGGATACTTGACATGCGATAACTTGTGACATGATATAACAATTGATTGTACGAGATCTTAGATCCGTACCACTGATTATGGTTTGTATGACGATTGGTACCATACGAACTATATGATATATATATATGATATTTGACCCGTACCCTCGATTTTGAGGATGTCGTACGACGGACTATTCCGTACGGGATGTATATGTTGATGATTGATTCGCATTCTTGACTCGAGGATGTCGTACGATAGATATTACCGTACGTGATGATATGAGGCTGGATCTCCGACTACTAGATATATCGACTCGGATACGTATAGTCTTCCACTACTTTGACCTAGGTTTTAGTTTAGCTTTTAGTTAGTTTTCTTAAATTATTAAGTAGATGTTAGAGTATAGTCGAGTTATACATATTTTCAGAACTAGCCAATCGTGGGTATTTTCAAATGGGCAACGAGGGGATGCTACGGATTTTTATAATGGTATTCATTCTTCAAAACACTGTAGCCCCTACTTTTCTAAAAACAACGATTCACGCTATTTCTAACACTATCACTGTATGGCTCGTATATAGATATATATATTTTTTGATGTTGCATTTATTGCTTATTCCTGTCATTCATTGCATTGTAGATTTAATTGTGTTTTTATTAGCTGTTATGACCTCGCCTGCTAGGGCATCTGCACCTTTACCGATAATGCGTATGTTACACGTACATTTACTGGCCGGCTCACACACATCATCATCGGTAATTGCTATGTCACATACACATTAGAAAACGTTACTTCACTGGTATAACCTGCTAGCCCGTAGTTTATTCATATTGTTAGTATCCTTGCTCACATGTTAGTTTAGATATTGCATTACTTATTTAGATGTCGCATACATTCATGTATTCATTCGGTTATGCACTGTTGAAGGGCTTATGGCCGATATTCATTTTTTTCTCTTTGATTCATGATTATGAAAATTTTGGTATTTCATGAGATTTCTGGATTTGGAGAAACCGTAAGAATTTTATAAACCTATTATCATTTAAAAATGCATATTGCGGTTTTCTCGTGATATGATGTGTGTTGCGTCCACCATGAGTTTTCTCGGTTCTTGAGCCACATGTGTACACATACCTGATTCGAGGAGTGAGAAGAACCGTCTGCGGGTACAAGGTGGACCCGGTGCGGTACCCCGGGACAAGAAGATCGTATAGAGATACGTTGAGCCTGGCAGGGGAGCACTACCGACCGGTGATATTTGGCGCAGCGGATATCCGGAGGATACCGACCGTAGTCATGAGATCTGATGGGCCGATCCGTACAGATGGAGCCCGAGATATGAGGTTTTTGTGTCGCTGATGGACACGATTTTCATGATATTTTCGAGTGTCGATGCTTGACACTCAGGTTTATCCTGATTTTCTGTGTCGTTGCTGGAAACATCCATTTAGTGATGCATTCATACATGATACTTATGACATGTAGTTACTTTATGACACGGACACGAGTACTTGACTTTGCACATATGTCTATATTATCACCTCTACCGTTTACTCGGTGTTTTTGTACTACTATTTTCATTATTTTGTACTGTATGACCTAGGAGATCGTCATACATTCGGTTTCTAGTCGGTGATGTCTTCTACTCATGAGTTGGTAACTCACCTCCGTTATGCCACAGTTCTTGCAGGTTTAGCCGTACAGGTTCCGTAGCAGCTTGCTGGCACACTACTTCCTTTAGGGTGATTGCATCGATAGGTGGGATACATTGCATCGTGTCCACCATTTTATACTTGTATATTTATTTTATTGTATCTAGTTAAAGCTCCATCAACCAGACTATGTATATTCGTAGACTTAGAAACCATTATTGTTTATTCTTTCGACCTTAGAGTCATGCTTATGTATTTATTATTGTTTCTGGTTTTCTTGATGATATTAGTTTCTTGCATTCTTGCTGAGTTTTGATCCTCGCCTTCGGCGTTGTATATTTATATTACTTGCGTTGTTGTTTCCACCAATTAGCGAAGAGCTAGTTTCCGCTTGGGGATGCCTTATATATTTTTTCTAGTATTCGTTTTTGGGTTAAAAATTACACGGGAGGTGCTGCCCAAATTTTAAATTACGGAAAGGTTTTCAAGTTAAATACAATGATTCTGTTTTTCATATATTATCACTTATATATTTTAAAGAAAGAGCTTGATTTCATTATACCATTCATTCAAAACTGCACCTCCACTATTTTCCCCTAAAAATGTTTAGATTCCTGGGCTTTTGGCTTACTTGAATTAGGTGGAGTCTTATACACTTCACATGATTCAAGTGCCAGTCACGTGCCTTTTCCGGGTCGTGACAAAATTGGTATCAGAGCGTTAGGTTTAACCTTGGTTCGAGTTTAGGTTTGACTATGCGGAGTCTAGGGCGTATATATATATATATTCGGGACCTAGGCTTGACCTTACGGAACTTAGATTTGGCCGAGGGGGTATTAGATCCGAACTTTCGTCGTGTAAGTTGACCTTGGTTGATGGAGTATGTGACTTAAGTAGAGTGACGTACCGTGTGTATGTTCCGCGGCATACTTACGATACACTACTCCGCTTAAGAAGCCTTAGGATGTACATTTCTTATGCATTGCATTTCTATTCGTTACTATGATTTGTCCTCATCGATATCGGGTTGTGGTTTCTGTTACCACGGCTATACAAGCAAAGAGAGAGCTACGGCTAGAGTTGCGGTCAGCACGAGCTCGTCATGGACAAGGACTGACCGGATGTATTCCAGTGACACGAGCATTTCGATATATTGTTTTACTATGTTTTCTCGTTGACGCGAGCGCTCGAGATCTACACCAGATGACCGGGCCATTGCTAGAGGCCAGCCAGATTACGAAGATTATTATGGTACCGTTTACTCCAGGTGATTGAGGCGTTTTCTACTGTGCGGACAGATGAGCTAGCTGTTGCTGAGTTGATTAGGTATCGCCCCAGACCCTTGAAGCTAATGTAGCATGAGTTTATACATGGGGATATGATAGAAGATCGCTAGTCGCCCATGGATGAATGACTAGGACATGTGGTTCATTTGGATACCCCGATGCGAGATCACTAGATTGGTTAGCTTCAACTAGAAGAAGACCTCACACAGGCGTGTTGTGAGTCGATCAAGACAGGACGAGCGTAAGAGCATCACTCCGATGACTTGGACGAGTCCCCGAGAATGTGATTGGCCAAATGCCTACTACGGGATATTAGGGATACCGAGTTCGTAGCTTCAAAAGGGAGACTCTAGATACGAGTGCAGCCGTTTGGAGCGCAGTTCACACAGCTACGAAGAGATAATTCCGAATTGGTCTATACCAAAAGGAAGCAGAGTAAGAGGTTTGTACGAGATTTTAACGAGTTGATGTTCCACTCTGTTGGTGCTAGTGACTTGTAACGCGTGCAGATGCATTGTATACGGACGAAATTCCAGAGACAGGTCATGATAAGAATGCAGCTGTTCCAGAACAAGAAACGGATTAAGTGAAGAGTGCTAACTTCCGGCCAGTCCGGCAGAAATGGTATTGGAAAGAGACCCAGACAGGATCCTTCTGGAACACTCGTGGTAGGACTTGGACCCAGGATCGGTTGTATCACACCTACCCATTGAGCCGAGGTTTCCATCGCTGACGTGATACGTTACGAGTGACCATGTTAATTGGTCAGGAGATCATTAGAGAAGCACGAGAGCGGAAATATTCCCGTCATTACTCCGAGTCAGGTTGTCGAGCCGGGGAGTCATGTAACTAGTAATCTATAAGGACAAATAAGGATCTAAGAACAGAGGACGCCAGACCGTGGGTAAGAGGCATGTAGATATTCTTGCTCTGCCAGCCTTGGATGTACCGACACCTTTTGACATTGGAGGAGGACACCTCGACGCCAGCTATTTATGATTTGCGACTTAGTGATTCGGATATCATGTTTCCGTTGTTTTGGATTTCGGTGTTTTGACGATTTGTTTATGATTGATGTTCTTGGTTCACCACAGTTGCACTTGATTCTTATTTTTAGGTATCAGTTATACTAATGTTGGTTTTCGTGCATACCCATTCCACTTGATTTGATTTGTACACATTCTGAGATATTTTATTTTGCTTTTGTATACTCCGATATATTTTATTTGATTTCATGCATATGGTATGCACATGTTTTTGACTTATGCATTCGGTGTACTTTACACGAGCTTTCAGTACTTGATATGGTTTGTGCACGCAGATGCACATGTTTGCGAGTTCATATACCGCGGCATACTTGATTTGATTTGGTGTATGTCGTGTACCGCTGATTTCGATATTTGTTTTAGTGCACCTTGTGCACATGATTTTTGTTATTGTGCACCCTACTGCACTAGCTGCTTTTGTACGTACTCGATGCACTTGATTGGATTTTGCGTTTACTTGGCGCATTGGAGGTGATTTTGTGCACACCAGATGTACTAAATCGAGATTCTTCGTACATAACAGATGCACCTGATATTGTTGTCGTGCACACCTGTTGCACTGGACAGATGTTTTTGTGCACGCCCGTTGCACTTAGTTTTGTTTCTATACACATTTGTGGCACCAGTGTTGATTTTGATTTCCGTGCGCACCAGAAGCACATGGCATTCTTTGTGTACATTTTTTAGACTGATTCTTTCGAACATCAAGTTTTTATGATATATACTATATGGTTTAATAACCGAGCAGGACTAGTCCGAGGACAGTACCTGAGTATTTTGGCATGCATCCATATTTACCGAAGGGATCTTCAAAAGGAGCTATAGTCTCAATATTTTCCTACGTGTCCATGGTGACACGAAACATTACGAAGGAAGCCCTTCTAAAACATTTTCAAAAAGTGAGATGTATATGTTAAATAAAAGACAAGTATATTGTTGGCTATAGTGCCCTCAAGGAAATTATCATAGTCACAGACATGTGATTATGATGATTGAGGGAGGACCTATACCGGTAGAACAGTCTTACTCGAGATGATAGTATGCTATCTGGTTTGACTTTGTCATCATGTATATGCTTCAGGTGGTATTACAGATCACTATTACATGTTTATAAAGCCCATAGGATTCATGCTTGACTACCAGCATTATGATGGCGATCATATACATGGAAGATGGGTGGTCTATAAGCACATCCTTAAATGTCCCTAGGTGACATGAGCACAGCTTAGTCTGGGTATCCTTCGCAAAAACGCGATATCGAAATCAACACTGGTGCCATGACACTTGCACTATAGGATTGCTACGAATTACATATCGTTTGATTGCCGCATCATTAATGATTGTCATAACTTGTCGCATTTTGGCATATACATATATTGATATTTTCATACATGCGCACATGCACACTGTATATTCATAACAGTGCATATATATATTGATATTTTCATACCTGCGCACATGCACACTGTATATTCATACCAGTGCACACATATATTGATATTTTCATACCTGCGCACATGCACACTGTATATTCATATCAGTGCACACACATATTGATATCTTCATGATTGCGCACATGCACACTTGCACTATAGTTAGTGATAGTTAGTGATTGCCATGACACTTGCACTATAGGATTGCTACGAATTACATATCGTTTGATTGCCGCATCATTAATGATTGTCATGACTTGTCGCAATTTGGCATATACATATATTGATATTTTCATACATGCGCACATTCACACTGTATATTCATACCAGTGCACACACATATTGATATTTTCATACCTGCGCACATGCACACTGTATATTCATACCAGTGCACACATATATTGATATTTTCATACCTGCGCACATGCACACTGTATATTCGTATCAGTGCACACATATATTGAGATCTTCATGATTGCGCACATGCACACTGTATATCCATATCAGTGTACACATATACTGATATCTTCATGATTGCGTACATGCACACTGTATATTCATAGTAGTGCTACTATACTCATATTCGCGTATATATCCATTTGCACATCCATACCTACATACATACAGATGTTACATACATGGATGATATTGATTTGATTTCATGAGGATAGGGACCGCATAAGATATTTTCAAAACTGGATCCTTTTTAAAAGAGCGGTTTTCCCTTTTTATTCTTAGTGTCATACGACACATTGCATGGATTTACGCATTGAGTTTGGATTTTATGGGATTTCTGGATTTGAGAACCGTGGTATTATTTTAAGAAAATACACACTGTTTTAAAACCCGGTTTCTCTTAATATGATATTTCAGTGCGTCCACCATGAGTTTTCTCGGTTCTAGAAAGCTTGTGTGAGTATACCCGATTCGAGGAGCGGTAGGCACCGATTGCGGGTACATGGTGGACCCGGTATGGTACCCCGGGGCAAGAAGACTCGTATTGTTAGACTGTGAGCCCTGCGGAGGGATTACTACCTACCAGTGATTGGTTGGACATGGCGGTTATCCGGAGGATATCGACCAGAGTCGATAGATGGATACGGGGCGACTGGTACTGCCGGAGCCGAGGGCCGATTCCGCAGACGGAGCCCGTGGGCTGATCCGATGGACGGAGATCGGTACTTGTGGATTTGCGTGTCGATGTTAGACACGGCGATTTTATGATATTTCGAGTGCCGATGTTGAGCACTCACGATTCTATGAGATTTACAGGATTTGAGGGCCGATGAGGATGACGGCGCCTGCGTGTTACTGGGATTTGGGTGTATTGGTGGGTACCGGTTATTTTCCACGTTGATATTCCGTGTAGATATTATTTATTCCCATGCTCAGCATTCAGTATTTTACATCACATCCTGTATCTTTTGAACCTGATAGAGTACACATGCTATGCACGATTATTGCATACCCTGCTCATTCTATATAGGTGTTGTTAGATTGCATTGCCATGCATGATTATCGTATACCTTGCTCATCACATAGAGATGTCATTAGATCGCACTTGTTGCATGATTTTGAGCATCCAGTTCATCATATAGATGTTATCTGTTGGAATAGGTTAGAGTATCGCAGCACATGCATACTCGCGATTACCTTTATATGTTATCTACTATTCACGAGTTGGCAACTCACCCCCGTTGTGCCACAGTGTTTGCAGGTTGCCCCTCGGAGTAGTCGTGGCAGGCTGCTTTCGTACATCTTTTGACACAGATACCACTGCAGTTGGCATACTAGCCATTTTGCTGATAGATGGGTTTTTGTGCGGTATCTGTTTATTTTCCAGTTGTATACATCATTGTATCTAGTATTCTCCATCTACTACTTATGCATTGACTTAGAGACCAGTTGTGAGGACGATGTATTTTATTGTACTCTGGTGCCGAGCTCGTTGTGAGCCAACTTATTTATGCAGTTTTACATTTCATGTTGTCTTCACTTATTTTTACTCATTCTTCGCAACGGCGTCGTATATTATCATGGTGGTGATTGTTTCCGCCGTTGGGCGTGATTGCTCCCGTTTGGGATGCCTATTTCTTATTATGTATCATTTGATTCATACTATTGCCTTGTACCCGATTTCGGGGCTAGTTTTACAAGGGAAACGCTGCCAAAATTTTTAAAATAATAACTCGAACTTTAAAGAATTTTTCTAAACAGCTTAAAGTTTTCTAAATGTTTTAACAAATATTCTAATAAATGTTTTAACACTCTATACTTTTAATGGTTTTGATTTCTGGGTTCGGCTTACTTAGTCGCGTTACGCCTGTAGACGTTACGTGGTTAAGTGCCGGTCACGGGCCGACCTTTGGGTCGTGACAACATCTTCAGCCTGGAGACCAACAACAGCGTTCCTCCTCATTCCAGCAGGATTCGGACGCAACAATCAATCTCGGAGTCATGGCAAAGTCCCTAGTTCCAAATCTCGACGGTTCACAGACAACCTAGAGACCACCTCGACATTCGTCTCATTACAGCAGACGCAGCGTCAGCAAAGAAGAGCCGCGGCAAAGTTCCCAGTTCCATGACTCGGCTGTGCACAGACAACCGAGAGTCAACCCCTGACCCCGTATGGCCAAAGTCAATCCTGACCCCATATGGCTAAAGTCAACCCCTGACCCCGTTTGGCCAAAGTCAATCCTGACCCCATATGGCTAAAGTCAACCACTGACCCCGTATGGCTAAAGTCAATTCTGACCCCCTATGGCTAAAGTCAACCCCTGACCCCGTGGAACACGGCTAAAGTCAATCCTGACCCTGTGGAAAACGCCAAAGTCAACCCTCAACCTCCCCATCAAAGCAATGCTTTGACTAAGGAGTAGGTCAACTCATCAATCACTTACGAGTCCTCTCGACTTGTAAGGAAGAAAATTCTCTCGGGAGATCCTTACGACTCTCAAGAGAAAAACACACTTAGGAATCCTCACGATTCCTAAAGAGAAAACACACCTACGAGATCCTCTCGACTTGTAGGGAGAAAAATCTTTATGAGACCCTCACGGCTCATAAAATTGAAAAGTCTTAGGTGACAGATCCTAACCCTGTCTCCTAAGCCATCACTGCCCTGCAAAGAGGTCAAGATGGACTATTCATAGGCCATACTCTACCAAGTCGAATATTGACAAGGAGAGAAACAATCACTTATGTGTCCTCTTGACTTGTAAGGGAGAAAACTTTCTTGTGAGATCCTTACGACTTTCAAGAGAAAAACACACTTAGGAATCCTCACGATTCCTAAGGAGAAAATACACCTACGAGATCCTCTCGATTCGTAGGGAGAAAAATCTTTATGAGACCCTCATGGCTCATAAAATTGAAAAGTCTTAGGCAGCAGACCTGAACCTGCTTCCTAAGCCATCGTTACCCTACAAGGAGGCTAAGAAGAAATGTCCGTTACTATCTATAGGCCACACTTGCCAGAGTAACACACCAACAACACAACAAAGAGAAGAAAGCAACAGCGGGAGATAAAAAATGTGTATCTTTTATTCATGAATTCAGTTGAGTACAAGACGAATCATATAAAAGAATAAAAAAAATTGATACATGTTATTCAAAGGTTACAAGTGTTCAATTTATACAAAAACAGCTACTGAGAAGGAGGCGTCTTCAATAAATCAGCTAGCTGCTCGTGCACTCCTCTCAACTCCTTCTCATGATCGGCCGCCACGGCCAGCTCCGCTTCAATTCGAGCCCGTTTCTTCAAGAACAATGAAACCTTCTCATCGATTTCCCGTTGGGCAGCTTCGCGACTTTGCATAACCCGCTCAATGGAGTCGAGCTTCCGCCTCAATGCCAGCCCGTACGAAATGCATCGCTGCAAATTGTCAAAGACGGCTCTAAGTTGTGCGGCATTCGCTTCAACTTGGGCGTGCAACCGGGCAGATTCACCTGAAGCCTCCTCGCTTTCCTTCCGCCTCAAGGTCGCTTTTTGTTCAAAATGGTGAAGGAAAATGGCACTTTGCTCAACCCATGCAGCCCGCTGGGAGTTCAGAGCTAGAATCTCAGGAGCAGGATGCCTAAGCTCAAGCTCGTGCAGGCAGGCCTCAATCTTCCTGCAGTGGTTAACCCAAGACTCAACGACGCCTTCGTTATGGAAGTTCACAAGCGTCGCCAGCATTGGATTAACCTCGGCAGCAAAATCTGCAACGCATGTAAGGCCCCCCGCATCAAGCTCCTCGACGTATTCGCTCAACATACGCAGGCTAGTCACAGCGCCTTTTGAAGATGGACGTCTAGAAAAGGGCCCTGCCGGCATTATGATGCGAGACTCGAACAGGGCAGGAACTGGTGCAATTGCTGCAAAACGAATTATGATCAAATGTCGGCTCAAGAGATAAAGAAAATGCACGAGCAATAGAGTCTACCATACCAGCTACGACAGGGGGCAGAGTTGGGAGTACTGGGGGCGTGACGATTCCCTCATCCCCTCCTTCAATTTGTAGTGCTACAATCAACTCAAAATTAACAACGGTCGGGTCGCCCGTCTAAGAAAGGGAAGGACGTCAGTTTAAAAGACTATACTCACTAGCAACGGTAGGAAAAACGACTTCCGACTGGAAGGAGAAATGCGGGTTCAACACTTGATACAGATGATCAAAGAGAACTCCTGCAAGATCACGATGATACATGGTCAGTACACCGAAGATGTTGTCCTAATTTAAATCGCAAACCCATACCTTCCAGCATTTGAGAAGATATAAGAGGAGACGAAGGGGCAGCGACCGTCAGAGCGGCAGCTGGTGGTGCTTCTTCAGGTGGCACAACCTCAGCGCTCACCACACCTACATTCCAAAGGAACAAAATGTCATCAAAAGGGATTACGAAACGAAAAGAATGCAGCGACCCGAAACCTACCAGACAGGTCATCAGTCTAAACTGTGACGAAAGCATCACCAAGTATCACGACCTCTTCGATCTCATTCGGGGGGATGGTTTCGCCACCCGTGGCTTCATCCCCTAATTCCACGAGAGCCGTTGTAGCACTCGCAATTCCAGGAGATGGCAGGGAACCGTAGGTGGAAAGAACGGCAATAGGAGCAGTCCCGGACTCTTAAGAAAGAGTAGCCGCTTCGGGCTCGGTGGTTGCCGTCATCTCAACTGCCACCTCCTCACCAGGACTTGGCCCTGCAGGGTCGGATATATGAGAATCTGAAGATCAAAACTCTGACAAAAGGACCAAGTGTTACGTTACCTTGGGACGGATTTTCAACTACTTCCCGAGCAGCGCGTACCGTCTGTCTATGAGCGGTAGACAGGGCGGCCGGAGCACCTTCTGAAGAAGCAGGGACAGGGGAAGCAGCGCTCGAGCCTGCACCTACAGCCAAGGCGGCATTACGTTCTCTTGCCGCTCGCTTCCTGCGCTTCCTTTCTGCCTGGGCCATGAGAGCTGATATTCTTAAGACCTCCGTCAAGGAGACGTCATCGTCCGAGCCAGGAGCTACCTTTGGAGCCGTTATGGCATCCGTCATCGGTTGCTTAAGTGAAGCCTCTTTTAGCAATACTGGGGAGGCTGGGACTTCGGTACCCGGCCTTGGAAGCGTCTCCGCACCACCCTGCGAAGTCGGCACTGCACTCGGGATAACCTGAGTCGAGGTAGTCCCTGCAATAAGATGAAAAGGAAGGGTCAGATTGCCCATAAAAAAGGGGAATGAAAACACAATAAGTCAAAATATGCCAAGGCCCAAGGAAATGTGAAACCTCTCTTCCTCTTCGAAAGTCTTAAGTGAAGCCGCGATAGCCTCTTCGGTGGAGACGCCTGTTAAAAAAAGTGCCAGTCAAAGCTTGATAATAAAAAATGTGTGATGTAACCACGGAAAGATACGGAGGAAGTATACCTAACTGTGCGAGGATGATCAGTCCTGCTTTGTTGCTAGCTAATCGCTCAGAAGCCCCGATTGCAGCCTCCTGATCAGTATCATCGGGCGCCATGAATAAACCCTCGTTGGTCCCGTATTCGCTTAAGCCTTCGCTATAAGGAGCATAGGGCTCCTGGCCGAATACAACATCTGCAGAAAGAATCGACTTCTTATTCTTCTTCTGCGAGCGAGTACCGGCCGACGGTAACATGAGCTTGCGTTTAGCGGGCAACTTCGGGCGGCGAGTCCCGATCTCCGCACCCAAGACGGACTTAGGAGACGCTACAGCTGCCACTTCAACGGGATCACAGGGTAGCGGTAGCTCAGGTATATCACGTGGTACCACAGCCGCAGCTGCTTCCCTCAAGGGGAACAACGGGGTTACCAGCCGGGGCGTTGCCCTTGCGATCAAGAAGCAATCACTTTTCTTCCCTAATAACGGAACCCATCGAATGTTGATACCACACCACATACATGTTCAGGGCCTTCGGAACACAACTCGGTTCAATGATGAAGAAATTGGACCCTGTGTTTAGGCGCATAAAATGATGCAACGCGCTCCGGATACCCTCTTCAGTAGCAACCGGTTCTGCCAAGAAGGCCTCAAGCGGGATGCCCTGATTATAGCTTAACTGCTGGGCGAAATGATGCGGGTTGTATCTCATGAACAACGCCGAATCATTTTGCCTAAACACGAGAAAGCCCGGCCTCATGGAGTATAGATGAAGAATCTCCCAAGCTTTCAAGACAGAGGCCCCGTCTTTAAAAATGTCCTGCAATGGCAGCACCGTTTTTGTGGATTCCTGGCCAACGGTCAGAATTTTATCAGTGAAGGTCATGCCATCTCCAACCGTGGGCGGACGAAGGAGCAAACCCCTAGCTTCCCGCGGTGTCGAATTTACAATGGAGGCGTCGACTAGCCGCATGATCCGAGGGAACTTACACTTGTCATAGAAGCACGACCTTCTGTGGATACGAAGACGCCAAGCACATGCAACTCGATCCACGAGGTGAAATAATGCATCGAGAAGTTTACAGGCTGCACCCCTGGTTCGGTAGTGTCTGCTGCCAAGCTGAGGCAGTGATACAAATGGGCTAACCCAGCGATCCCGACGGCCACTTGCATCCCAGCAACCATTCGGTGAGCTGGATAAAAAACGGACGGCCTCATATGGCGAGGGTGCATCGGAAGAGCAAACCAACTTAGCCATAGCCCGAGGAATGTTTCTTCGTCAATTCCACGAGTTGCAAGTTCTGTGAAAGAGACGACCGGGGTGTTGGGGAGAAAGAAATTTCTTTGATCTGCCTCCGCTGCCAGCTGGTTGTCCAAACCGAAACCAAAAGGATCGTCTAGTTTGGCAAATTTCACGGCTTCCTTCGATAGGACTTCCGAGCGGAGAAAACGGGCAATGAAATCTGTGAAATTAACCCCATGACCTCCGTATTCGAGAAAAAGGTTCTCATAGATATTCAGCACCTTTATCAAACTCGGGAATTGGTGTTGAATAGCGTTTTCCGGGGTAAGACCCATTTCCACTGATTTGGTGGCAAAAATGTATTCATCCGAAGGAAGCAGCTCCTCGTAATGTTCTCCCCTAACGGGTAAACCAGAGACCTCAGCAAATTCCTCCAAAAAAATGGATACTTCTCGATCCAATAAAAGAAAGATGTGGGTCGGAATGTTCCATTGCTCCAGAAATGCCTTGACCCACCATGTAGGAGGTGTGGAATACTGGAACAAAGAAGCATAGATCGCAGAGTACAATCCGAGCCTTAGCAGCTATGACTTCTTCGCCGATAAGATGTATCGGGCCCACTGCAGATATCCGGCTGGGTGACGGGGAGTGAATCCTATGTTGTATGGCTGTCACCAAGGGTGCGACTCGCCCTGACATATGCGCCGCCCTAGAGTGTCCAAAGCCACCGCCGGCTGTATGGGTATTGCGGCCATAGAAGGCCGAAGGAGACCCTCTGAAGTCCAATTCACCTCCTCCACAACATAGTTTATCGGGGGTGCATCTGCATATGGGATCGCCGAAATAGGATCCGAAGGTGTCGTGCAAGAAAAACTCTGACGACCTTTGATGATTTGGTTGTACCATGTTCCCTATAAATGGAGATTCTTCCGCTCTGGGTCGTGATCCTTGATCAGTGCAAAAACTTCTCGGTCTACTGGCGCTTCAGGGAATCCGACAAAGGGAAACGAAGTATCGAAAGACATGGTACCTGCGAGAAAGAGAACAAAGCTAGCCGTCAGTGCTACAAGTCAAGTTCGGTACTTGGTACTTTAAATCCGTACCACACTGCAATGCAGTAAAAAGGGGCCAAAGGGGACCCACTCAATCTAGATGACAGTTCATCATTAATAAAACAGTCTCATCATTTGATGAGACTGTCATTAAACGAGGAAATCCTCAAAGGATTCTCATTTAATGAGAACTCCTCGGGCCAAGGAGTAAATCTCCTATTGAGAGCAGTGCTCTTCAACAGAGTGATATCTGTCAACACTGATGATGAAAGAAATAAAATTCCTCAAGAAATATCCTGAAGAGCCATGCTCTGTAAGAATGATGGAATAACCCATCAGAAAACTTAAAGTAAAGTTTTTGATGAATTAAAATTCCGAGATTTTCAAGATCTATGAACAAACTCTAAGAGTTTTCATGAAAGATTAATAAATCTTATATGATTTGAAAAGAGCAAAGCTCTGTTAATGGGGTTATGAAACCTTAAGAAAGATCTAAGATCAAAAAAGGGCAAAACTCTGTTGAGAATCCCTAAAAAGGTTTTCTTGAAGTTCTATGATCTAAGTAGAGCAAAAGCTCTGTTAATGGGTGAAACTCTAGATTATTAACTAATCCCATCAAAGATTTAATCTTTGCCTAAATTTTTGACAGAGTTCTGTCCCTAAGAAAGTTCTTAAGACAAAGAGCGATGCTATGAAGGAGAAATAATTCTCAAAAAACAAGAAAGAAGATGAACAGAGACCATCTCAAGGGCAAAGGGTCCTATTTATAGGCACCGAGAGCCGTTTCAACTTCTAAGTTGATCTAAGGGCGCAGATGCTGCCACCGCTGCACTCACGCGTGGGTCACGTGATCGCAACGGTGGGGGGGCATTTGTTTCCCCCAATCAGAGCAAAGCTCTGTTCAAATTTTCAAAATTTGAAATGAAGCAGTGCTTCATAAAGCGCCAGCAAGCAGCGCTCACGTGCAGAGCACGATTGTGCTCGCGCAAAGAGTGCCAGCACTCTGAGGCAGCGGTCACGTGAAGAGCAAGAGTGCGCTTGCGCAAAGAGCGCCGGCGCTCTGAGGCAGCGCTCACGTGCAAAGCACGAGTGCGCTAGCGCAAAGAGCCCCAGCGCTCTGAAGCAGCGCTCACGTGCAAAGCACGAGTGCGCTAGCGCTGGAACTAAATGTTCCCCACCGTCAAATCAAAGATCCAATAAAGATGATAAATCATCAATTAACTAGAATAAAATTCTGTTAAGAAAAGGTTCCTCATAATCTTTCCAAACAAAATGATTGTGCTCTGTAAATCAGAGCACCGTTGGATCAATGATCCAAAGGTGATTAAAAATCACCAAAATACAGAATAAATTTTGTATGGAAAAAGATTTCCCGATTTTGTTAAAAACAAGAAAATATCCTTCTGTAAAACAGAAGCTCTTGGATCAAAGATCCAACGATGGGGAAATCCCCAAATCAATTGGAGAAAAGATCTCCTTAACCGATTGAACAAATCAGCCTTCACTATATAAAGGCCCCATGACTTCAAGTCTAAGAGACACAGAGTTAGAGAGAGAGAAATAGAGGAACCCCCCCATAAACTTTGAGAAATTCAAAGACAAAGAGCAAGCTCTCAGAAGAAGAAAACTTTCTTCAAGGTAAAAAGAAAAAAAACAGAAAGACGAAATCGTCTCATATAAAAATAAGAATTTACTTCTTTTTCTAAGATCATAGATCTATAAGACCAAGGTCTTTCACAAAAAGAGATCAAAGTATCTCATCATAAAAAATAAGAGGAAAAACTTAATCTTCTTCAGATCATAGATCTATAAGACAAATTGTCTTTCACAAAAGAGATTATAATATCTCATTATGAAAAGGGGGGAGAATAATTCAATTCTCTTAGGATCATAGATCCATAAAGGCAGAGCCTTTCATCAAAAACATAAGAGATTGAAACATCTCCTATAAAAAATAAGAACTTCGTTCTTAAATCGATGAGACAAAGTCTCTTATAGAGAATTTAATTCTCAGGGCGCAAAGCTGCCTAAAAAGAGCCTTAGTGCTACGATTAAGGAAGAGCACATCAGCATTCCAAATCTAGCGCACAGCGCTGCAAACCCTTAGCGCTCCAAACTTGAACAGAAGCGCTTTGCGCTCTTTAGACAGGCGCTCAGCGCCATGCGCACCACGTGCTTCCCATGTGTGCGCTACTTGAACAGAAGCTCTCTGCGCTCATTGACTGGCGCTCAGCGCCAAGCGCGCCACGTGCTCCTCACGTGTGTGCTACTCAGCAGAAGCGCCTTAGCGCTCCAAATCTGGCGCTCAGCACCAAGCGCGCCACGTGCTCCTCACGTGTGCGCTACTCAGCAGAAGCGCCTTAGCGCTCCAAATCTGGCGCCAAGCGCGCCACGTGCTCCTCATGTGTGCGCTACCCAGCAGAAGCGCTCTGCGCTCTTTGACTGGCGCAAAGCGCCAAGCGCGCCACGTGCTCCTCACGTGTGTGCTGAAAGAACATAAATTGTTCTCTAAATAAAGCCCAGAGCTATGATGAATGCTCAACATTCAATAAAAGACAAAAAGATTGTTAGAACTCAAACCAATGCTCAGCATTGTTAAATGTTTAACATTTTAATTAAATAGGCCGAGCCCAGGATGGTCACAGAACCTTAACTCAGATTAATTGAGCCCATGTGCTCATAAATCTTTGATCTTAGTCTAAAATTGGACTACAGATCTCTCAACCAATATTGGTTCAAGGGTACATCTCTTCACTCATATGATATTTGTTGTTGTAATCCTTCAGCGCCTTCAGAGAGGTGACGGGTCCTGACAACCAAACATTCCACGGCCTGTGGGGTCTTCAAACTCATGGACTATGATGTCCTTAAATTTTACAGACTATGATGTCTTTAAAGTACGGACTGTGGGGTCCTTAAACCCATGGACTATGATGTCCTTAACCTCGGACTGTGGGGTCCTTAAACATATGGACTATGATGTCCTTAACCTTGGATTGTGGGGTCCTTAAGCCCATGGACTATGATGTCCTTAACCTTGGACCGTAATGTCCTTAAACTAATGGACCGCAAAGTCCTTAAACTAAAACAATAGAGCCCAACGTAAAGTTGAACTTAGTCTAAAATTAGACTAACGTATCCTTAACAAACGTTTAAGTTGATCTTAGTATTAAATTAGACTAACGCATCCTTAAACCTAACCCAAACCCTAAATCTAAGAAAATACGGATTTGGACTAATCCACGCCCTACGGGCGACAACATAAATTAGTCTCCGTATACAATCCACGGGCAACCAAAAACATAACAAACACACACGACACGAAGTGACCATCTGGAGAAGGAGAAAGTGGTTACGGCGATGCGGTAGCATAATTAACTGTAGGGGCTTGCGCCTGCAGGAAGAGCGTCCCCATAATCAAAAATCCCTCAATGAGGGGGAATCTGACGAAGTCTGCTATATCGTCCGCATCCGTTTAAACCTTCGATACATGGAGTCATAAATCAACTTGGCATCTTCGGAGAGGTGGACGGATAGCACCAAATAGCATCTGCCCTCGAAATTCAGGCCGGACGTCCCAACGTCCTGGTCGCGTCTTTCGACGGAGAACAGTAGTGAGCTGGGGATCATTTTTTATGAAGGTGGCAAGGTGTTTTTGTTGGAGATAGTGCCCTCAGAGTCAATTATTGGATCACAGGCACGTGATTGCAATGATTGAGGGAGGACCTATCCCGATAGGACAGTCTTGCTCAAGATGATAGTATGCTATCTGGTTTATCTTTATCATCGTGTACTGCTTTAGGTGACCTTACGAGTCGCTATTGCACGTTGATAGAGCCCCTAGGATCCTTGCTTGACTACCAGCAGTATGAGGGCGATCATATACGTGAGAGCTGGAGTCTATAAGCACATCCTTAAAAGGACCCTAGTCATGGGAGTTTCGAGACAGGGCATCGATTCTCCAGAGTAGACTCGTGTATACAGTTGAGACCCCGACGAGGGGCGGTGGCCGGTCTCACAAGCCACTGGTGTCAGTTGGTTCACCTAAGATGTATACAGGTGCTCATTGGGTTATGAGTACACCGGACAGGACTCTCCGGGAACCTGCTAGTTGGGATTATACCTGATGTCAGATAGCAGTTCCCTGGTGACATGTGTACAGGTTAGTTCATCGACCTGAGATCGTCATTTGTCTCGTGTGAGTTCCCACTGTGCTTTGATTACTACCCTACCATGGCTCAAAGGAGTCGTGCAAACAGGTTTTAGTTGGGTACAGTCCCGAGCCACATGGAGGCAGTGAGCGGATCTGTAGGGGTTCGTCTCTCACGGTATTGGGGGTGAGGTCGCGCTGTGTCTAGGAGAGCCAGAACATGAAAAGTCCTTGGCCAAGGCAGGAGATTTGCTGGTAGGTATTCCAGTAGTATCTCAGGGTGTTCTGGGCGACACTCCGACACGACTTGTACCGCTATTGGGGGTCTGACTTTTACCAACCCCCTAGGCCCGCCATGCGATGCTCATAGAAGAACGGACCGGACTATACGGATATTGTCATTGACAGGCTCGGTAGGGTGTCAGGATGTGTTCGCTCATCGACGTCCCTTTTGGTCAATAGCTGGTAGCCCATCACGTATGGCTAATACCTCTGATGTGCTAGTGGTTGAATCCACAGCCATAGTATTGACGAGTCTTTAGAGTCCACCACACATACAGTTACTCAGGTTTTAGGCGAAACGCTGTAAAGGCCGTATGGAGATATGGCAGGGTTCGATTAGATACGTGCGGTATTGCACGGATCGTGATCGGACGGATTTTACTAGCCGGCTTTGGTTTAAGCCGGATCCTAGTATTAGTCAGTGTAGTTTTGTCTCTTTGCATTTGTGTTCAGTGGGAATACAAATGCGGGCATGTATTTGCAGTAGTGGGGTTTTCCTGTAATTTTATTACGGGATCAGTTTTCTGAAGTTGCCAGTTTGCATTCCGTTCCGGCCGGTTTTGTTTTATTCCTTCACGGCCGGACTTTTTGATGGAGGGGGTTAATTGCAAGTTTGCAATTAACTTATTTGATGAGGGGTTTCATGCATATATGTAGCTTCCTCATCATGAGATTCCTTTTGAATCAATCACTTGCTTTCATGTGATGGTTGTGTGTGATTTGATGAGATGAGATATTGTTTTGACCATTATTCTTAATGATATTTTCTTTTTCTCCTTTGAGAATTCAATCATCTTTTTCCCACCCCACAAAAGGAGGGCCGGCCACACATTCTAAAAGGAGAATGAGAGAGTTTCATTTTTGAAGGGATATTATTTTTCCTTGCTAGAAAATTCAAAGCACCAATTTTCTTTAACCTCTTCCTCCATCCTCCATGGCAACAAAACCCCAATGAGACACATGGCTACTACACTACATCTACAGCAAATCTTGGACGCGTCGGCTAGCCAACTTCACGCCCGAGTTGTCTCGGTCCAGAGGTGGGAGCCCGTAATAGATTCCGGCTACGTGGTGCCCTTTCCGACGAGGAGGTGATGGACGGAGTTTCCACGGGAGATCGGAGTATAGACGGAGACCGAAGGACACGGATCGCTTGGTATAGCTTCTCTACTTTTTTCCTTTTTGCTAGTAGCTAGGTTAATGGCCCGATCCGGGTGAAAAGTTCGCGGTGGTGCCGGTTTGCTAGTTTGCAAAATTTTTGTTTCCACGTTTCCGGCGTCGGATCGACGGCCGGGGCGCCGCCGCGGACTTACATTGGTATCAGAGCCAGGCCATTAACTTAGCCTAGCATGGTCTAGTGTGTTTACATCCTCGATCGAACAAAAATCCCGAAAACCCGATTTTGTTTCCGCAGTTTCTGTCGAAATTTTTTTTGGAGTCTAAAATTTTTTCAGGGTGTTTCAGAATGTTGTGCAGGGAATTCTAAGAAAGCTGTGAAAAATTGGTAAAGTGATCTCACCATACGACCGCGGAACCGTGGCCAAACGCATGCTTGGGCCGCGGTTCCGCCGCGCTTTTGACTCCTCATTTACCAAATTTTTGCAGAGTGTTCCTGAGTTCAAAATAGGGGTTTTGGGATATTATTTTTGGGCCCAGATTTTCTGTAAGTGCTACAGTATTGCTTCGGGGCCCACTTGATAAAATTTGTTCGATCGGATATTTTAAACATGTTAGTTCACAGTATTTACATTATATCTGCGACCGTGAATATCACTTGATCGGTAAATCCTGTCTAACTGCTATAGCCCGGTTAGACGGATTTGCGAACGTGACATTCACGTTGATGTTCTGTATATTGCTGTGTTGTTGCGGATCGGTCGTGGGGGATAGCCTGGTTGCAATGGTAGTACAGTTTTGTTTTATATGTACATTTAATATTGCGGGGCGAGCGTCCGACATGTGGACTGCCGTCACTTCCTGTTTGTATTATTCTTTTGGGGCACGACCAGGTTGCGGTCGATGTACCCGTTGTATGTATATTTTACTTTCTGTACTAGGATTACCCCGCGGTGGGGTGCACGGATAGCCGGATTCTAGAGGGCAACGGGCCCGCATCTCATGGAATTGAGACGGAGAGGGCTTTACTCTAGAATTGGCGGGCTATTCTCCGCACTCGTAGGGGGTATAGGTTGACCCAGGAGGGGTGCCCAAGTTACCGGATTCCGTGAAGTGCTGGGTGGTCCATTCACGTTGCTGAAGGGGGCTGCCTCGCTTCAGGTTTTGGCGGGTAACTTGCCCCGTCCGTAGGGGTCTAGGATTTCATTGCACAGGCTATCCACACGACCAGGGGAACATCGGGTTTCAGTAGCGGCTCTATGAAACCCGGGGATCCCAGATATCTGTATTGTTCTTTGATGCTGTACATTTCTGTGATGTTGCATTTTATCACGCCTTGAGTGAAAATTATATATTATATATATACTAGTAGATGTTGTATATGTTTTGCATCCGCGCTAGTCCAGTCCTCGCTCTGTCGTTAGTTAAGTAACCTAACGGGTGATGACGGGACCCAGTGGCGAATGCGGATGGCATATACGTACATCATTATTTTCGTTCTTTTTGTTGTGATCAATTGATGGGACTGCGTTGATTCGGATCAATGCAAGATAAAAAAACCTTTTCTGATGTTGTTGGAATACTTTTTTAAAAAGCTGTTATTGCAAGGACGTTCACTTTTGTTTTGCACAGTGGTATTCAGTTGGAATATCCTGCTTCTCCGTCGACGAGGCAAGGGCCGAGATCCCTTCACCGGGAGTGACCCCTTGGACAAAAGTTTGCGTCAAGGCAATAACTTCACTATGGCCGTTTACTTTTGCTTTGCATCGTGGTATTCAGTTGGAATATCCTGCACCTCTTTCTACGGGGAAAAGAGCCGAGATCCCTTCACCGGGAGTAACCTCTTTAGCAAAGGTTTTCGTCACTATATTTTTACAAAGCTATCCGGTTCCTTCAATGATATAAAGTTCATTACGTTAAAGGTTTTCGCCAGAAACCATTCGTAGCCCTCCGTCGTTTCATATGGATAGTCAATAGTATTCAAGCTGTGTATGTTGGCCAAAGTCAAGGCACAGTGTTTGGTAGCTGTTGGGTATTCATATGCAGCATAGATAGATGCGTTGGTTTGGGACAGTCGTACTGCCATTTTAGCCAAAGTCAAGGGTAGGTACGGGTGGGTTCAAATTAACCTGGATAATGACGGGTAGAACTTGACATGTGACTTATGATATGTTGGCCAAAGTCAAGGTCATAAGAGCATGGGGCAAAAATCCACATCGGGAGTTTCAAAAGAACTCAAACTTGCCAGATATGAGCATACCTTCTGGAGTGTGATAACTTGAGAGGATTCCGTCACGTTATCATGCGATGATAGTTGGATCCCGATTCCCACTGATGAGTTGGTTTACTCCTCGGGTGATCCCGGCTAATTCTTCTTTCAGGTTTGGGGAAGAATTTGACGTTACAGTGGGAGGTTTCCAGATTAGATAAAGTGATAACCATTCTGATCTAGGTTAGAGTACACGCTGATTGTTTCTTTTCTCTCTCTCTTTGGCAACGACCATTGACCCGATCCTAGACTTTGACTCAATGACCAAGTTGACCGAACCTTCTTAACACTGGCTTTTGGATTGTCAGAGTTGCAAACCTCATTGCCACTCCTACATTTACCCTTTTTCTCCAGGACACCCCGTATTACTACGAACGTCCACTTCCATTGGACAAAACCATCGTATGGTTATATACGAACTCGAAGGAATTCGAGGATGGTTTCTGGTTCTGGAGAAAATGAATAGGACTATTCAGTTGTCTTTTCCTTTTACCTTCTCTCAGGTTGCGAGTACTTCTTGGTTTAGGAGATAGTACACCTATTACGCAAATTGGATAGTCTTCTTCCAAACCTTAGGCTGGTGCCGAACGGTGGGGAATGAAGAAAACCAATTAGCCTAAACGGTGTACAGTAGGTATTAAGTTAAGACAAAGAAAGGGATTAGTAAGAGGGCAAAGTAAATTGCGACTGCTATTCACGACCAAACCAAGTATTTCTTCGCCAATCCTAAATCACCTTTGTATTTCTCCAGGACACTCCGTATCACTACGAAGATCCCAAGTTTATTGGATAATCCATCGTATGGTTATATACGAACTCGAAAGGAACTTGTTCCAGTTCAGGGATGGATCCTGGTTCAGGAGAAATAGGAATAAGGTTCATTCGGTTGTCTTTTATCTTCACCTTCTCTCGCATTGCGAGTGCTCCTAGGATTAGGACAGTACACCCATTATGCTTATTGGATAGTCTTCTTCCAAACCTTAGGCCGGTGCCGAACGGTAGGAAAGGAAGAAAACCATTTGTCCTAAAGGGGTGTGCAGAAGGTAACGACTAAAGACATATAAAGGGATTTGGAGAGGTGGCAAAGGATTATACGGTTACAGTTGTGAATCTGGATAATGGAAGAGGCATTACTAGGAATACCCAGATACCCCATCGAAACTTTTCAATGTTTCAGTTTAACTGTGTACTGTTAAAAGAAAACTGATTTCACAATTAGACACTTGCTCCAGGGTATGTATTTACCAGGTTTGGTTCTCACATCTGTATGGTTTTACAGATGATGAGTGGGAGTAAGTTATTGGGAATTAGGTGATCATCCTCATTATATCGGAATTCGTTGTAATTGGTGATATTTGAGGAAGTCACCTGGGTTGTTTGCCGGACGGCAAATATTTGGTTTTGAATATCCGTTGTTATGCACCAATTTCAAATTGATATATCTGTACGTCTATTTTTATAGAGTGATATATACCTTTTTGAAATTATGTCTATGACATTTACCTATATCAGTGGATGGTTAGGTAAGGAGTATTGAACAGCGGTGTAATTCTTCTTAACCATAAGTACAGTTTTCAACCTACGACACACAGTGAATGAGTTATTAGACTCAATGGACTTATACAGAGTTTTGTATATTGTCTAGTGTCCATTAGGACAGAGGGGTAGGTTCTCGTACTATATTCTGTTTTCTTATGACTTCTCTAGTTCTTAGACATGTGTTTCGTAGAAATGCAAGGTCTGAGTTTTGAGAAGTTATAGGTGTATGAATAAAGTAGAGAACCAGGAGTTGCAAGTATCGGGATTCTTCAAGGTGATCGAAGATGTAGATACTTGTATATGGTATTCAGTTGATAGTAATGGTTAAGAGAACTAGCTTCTCTTTCAGGTTACTCATAATTGGAAGTACTCCTAAGTTGAGTAACGCTGATCGGCCTCCTTCCATTTAGTTGATATGCACTGGTGACAGCTGCATGATTTGAATCTGGTTCAATTAAATCAGTGCCTCTGTTTCTGTATTGGATATAGAACAGTTCATATCTTGACATTGTTAAGGTACGGGGAGTTGTCCGGCTTATGCTTAAAACCAGACTCCGGATAACTCAAGGCACGTTTCTGTAATGGCTGTTTGTGGGTTAACCCGGGCTATGACAAGGGTTGATATTCTACCATCTGGAAGATCAATAGTGATATTGTTCTTGACTCGGCACAGTTTTAATAAAAATGGATTTTTTCAGAAAACAGTAATGGGAGTATGGTAGAACTGGAAGTGATTCCAGAACCGCAAACGATTACTGAAGATTTGATTAGAACCTAAAGATTCAATCTGGTTTGACATTCCATTGGCCACTCCGCAGATAGAGTGGGTAACCTCAGGCGCTCGAGAGGTACTTCGGTAGCCTCAAGGACGGTGACAGGGAGGTTCTTGTTTACCCAGACTTTCCATTGCTGTTGTTCCAGACTGCGAGACCCGGTAGGAGGATGAGTATAGCGTCGTTCTAAACTGGCTTTAGAAGTGTACGTCTATATGACTCTGCTAGAGGGTTGTCGTAGTCAGTGGGAGCAGCGGAAGCATTGGTGGACATCAGGCTTATGTCTATTTATAGACTAAAGCAGATATAGCGGAGATAGATCATCAATTTCTGATGTGACAGTCATAGGTTTGACTTCATCAGAATAGGGGATGGATCTGTTAAGAAGGTAGTAGGGTGTGATGTCCTGGTATTTGATGACATACACAGAGTAGGAAGTGAAATTCCTATACTACGATCGGTTATACTTTGGTTGTCACACAGTGGTTTCTCCACACAGGACTTGGATATTATATCGTACATTCCGGTTACTAGATCTATGGTTTTAGATCTATATTTGGGTGGTTTCCCAATCTGGGTACTTTGACCGCATTCTATATTTAGAATGGACGACTCCTGGCATAGTGGTGTACCTGCAGGTAATGGAGTCACCCTCTCTAAAGGTGTCTTACAGACTAAAGGGGAGAGGGATACGCATGATTGACAGATCACTTGCTTAAGCAATTGAGTCAATCATGAGATGCCAAGTACCACACCAGATGTTGTTCTTGCAGTAGGTGCAATAAGTTGATATTGATCCAATCCTGGAGAAACAGTCGGAAGCAGTTTTAGAACATAAGTGAATGTTCTAGGGATTTGATAACGGCAGCCTCCTTCGAGAGACGGTTATCATTCCAGGCTTCCAAGGTGACCTGGATGGCAGAGTGGCTGTCAGAGTTATAGTTTTCCCTCTGACAAGGGGCAGTATTTTCGACAGGTGGTCCAGGTGGATACTGAGGGAAGGTATGGCGCAGGATACTGATTAAGTTCAGTTGACGATACTGTCTAAGAAGTTTGGATTTGGAGTTCATTTATGAGCTAGGTCCCATCAGACATCCAGAAACATTCTAAGACAGGTATTGCTCATTTCGGGAGATGGCTTTCTCCGCGAACTTGAGATAGAGAGAGACATAGAAAGAAACACCAGAGCGAATCCACTCACTGAGGCTATTCCTCGAACACAATAGTTTCGCAAACGAGCTTTGTGAGACTGACTAGAAGAGGAGTTGGGTGTTCGGTATCACACGGGCTGTGAGTATGCGACATCGCAATAATTAGCCTTGAGCGCAAGTGGAAGATTGTTGGAGATAGTGCCCTCAGAGTCAATTATTGGATCACAGGCACGTGATTGCAATGATTGAGGGAGGACCTATCCCGGTAGGACAGTCTTACTCAAGATGATAGTATGCTATCTGGTTTATCTTTATCATCGTGTACTGCTTTAGGTGACCTTACGAGTCACTATTGCACGTTGATAGAGCCCCTAGGATCCTTGCTTGACTACCAGCAGTATGAGGGCGATCATATACGTGAGAGCTGGAGTCTATAAGCACATCCTTAAAAGGTCCCTAGTCATGGGAGTTTCGAGACAGGGCATCGATTCTCCAGAGTAGACTAGTGTATACAGTCGAGACCCCGACGAGGGGCGGTGGCCGGTCTCACAAGCCACTGGTGTTAGTTGGTTCACCTAAGATGTATACAGGTGCTCATTGGGTTATGAGTACACCGGACAGGACTCGCCGGGAACCTGCTAGTTGGGATTATACCTGATGTCAGCTAGCAGTTCCCTGGTGACATATGTACAGGTTAGTTCATCGACCTGAGATCGTCATTTGTCTCGTGTGAGTTCCCACTGTGCTTTGATTACTACCCTACCACGGCTCAAAGGAGTCGTGCAAACAGGTTTTAGTTGGGTACAGTCCTGAGCCACATGGAGGCAGTGAGCGGATCTGCAGGGGTTCGTCTCTCCCGATATTGGGGGTGAGGTCGCGCTGTGTCTAGGAGAGCCAGAACATGAAAAGTCCTTGGCCAAGGCAGGAGATTTGCTGGTAGGTATTCCAGTAGTATCTCAGGGTGTTCTGGGCTACACTCCGACACGACTTGTACCGCTATTGGGGGTCTGACTTTTACCAACCCCCTAGGCCCGCCATGCGATGCTCATAGACGAACGGACTGGACTATACGGATATTGTCACTGACAGGCTCAGTAGGGTGTCAGGATGAGTTCGCTCATCGACGTCCCTTTTGGTCAATAGCTGGTAGCCCATCACGTATGGCTAATACCTCTGACGTGCTAGTGGTTGAATCCACAGCCATAGTATTGACGAGTCTTTAGAGTCCACCACACACACAGTTACTCAGGTTTCGGGCGAAACGCTGTAGAGACCGTATGGAGATATGGCAGGGTTCGATCAGATACGTGCGGTATTGCACGGATCGTGATCGGACGGATTTTACTAGCCGGCTTTGGTTTAAGTCGGATCCTAGTATTAGTCAGTGTAGTTTTGTCTCTTTGCATTTGTGTTCAGTGGGAATCAAATGCGGGCATGTATTGCAGTAGTGGGGTTTTCCTGTAAATTTTATTACGGGATCAGTTTTCTGAAGTTGCCAGTTTGCATTCCGTTCCGGCCGGTTTGTTTTATTCCTTCACGGCGGACTTTTTGATGGAGGGGGTTAATTGCAAGTTTGCAATTAACTTATTTGATGAGGGGTTTCATGCATATATGTAGCTTCCTCATCATCGAGATTCCTTTTGAATCAATCACTTGCTTTCATGTGATGGTGTGTGTGATTTGATGAGATGAGATATTGTTGTGACCATTATTCTTATTGATATTTTCTTTTCTCCTTTGAGAATTCAATCATCTTTTTCCCACCCCACAAAAGGAGGGCCGGCCACACATTCTAAAGGATAATTAGAGAGTTTCATTTTTGAAGGGATATTATTTTACCTTGCTAGAAAATTGAAAGCACCAATTTTCTTTAACCTCTTCCTCCTCCCCATGCAACAAAACCCCAATGAGACACTGGCTACTACACTACATCTACAGCAAATCTTGGACGCGTCGGCTAGCCAACTTCGCGCCGAGTTGCCTCGGTCCAGAGGTGGGAGCCCGTAAAAGATTCCGGCTACGTGGTGCCCTTTCCGACGAGGAGGTGAGGACGGAGTTTCCGCGGGAGATCGGAGTGGAGACGAATACCGAAGGACACGGATCGCTTGGTATAGCTTCTCTACTTTTTTCCTTTTTGCTAGTAGCTAGGTTAAGGCCGATCTGGGTGAAAAGTGCGCGGTGGTGCCGGTTTGCTAGTTTGCAAAATTTTTGTTCCGCGTTTCCGGCGTCGGATCGACGGCCGGGGCGCCCCACGACTTATAGTTTTGATGTGGATTTGTGGGTGTTTGAGGGTGGTAGAGGAGGTTGAAGAGGTGGAGGGAGAGGAACAGAAGAAGAAGAAGAGAGGTGAGGAAATGAAGAGAAAAGAAGTAAAGAAGGTGTAGAAGGGTGTAGAACTTTCCCCCTCTTTCTCTCTCTCTCACTCAAGGCCCATGCCTCATGGTCCACCCTGTCCCCTCTCCCCTCTCATTTCTTTTTCTTTTTATGTCCATAAACAAAACAAGCCATGTAAATGCAATAAAGCATGTTCCAAATGTGAAATAAGTGTTTGCAACATATTTTGTTGCATGCCATGAATATTAGCAAGATTAATGCATCTTAGTGAAATGATAATCGAGTTTAGTATTAAACTGGTAAACAAATAATTATATAATAATTTATAAATGTCCAAATCAACTAACACTTTCAAAAACATAATTCCTATTAATTTCCGAATATTTTCCAAATTATCGGTATATAATTATACCACTTCATTAAACTATCTCCATACATTAAATATTCATAATATTTATTATTTTAATTATTGAACTTCCTAAAAATAATATTTTATTTTTCTGAAATTTACAATCTTCCCCCTTAAATAAATTCGGTCCTCGAATTTAAATTTAAACTTTCCCAAATACTAAACATTTCAGCAAAACAATAAAGTTGTCTGGGCTCCGAAATCGCGAATACATAAAGCATATCATAACGCCTCCTAAGCGCGTAAAACGAGTGCAAAACTCAAATCAAACTCCGTCAAGCATCTCAATCATCAGAGTCATAACGAAAATACAAGTTTCAAAATCCAATACGAAAATCAAACATGGTATAATTAAGACTATAACATATATATAGTACGCACCTTGTGAAATTATTCGAACAACCGAATAAAACGCATGCAAAATCCTTTTCAAATCGCCGTGCGATGCGTGTATCACGGCATAAGTAGCGGACGTTCATAATGAGGAAAATAGCCATATATATATATATATATATATATATATATATATATATATATATATATATATATTATATATTGGGTTATGCCGGCGCCCCGGCATCAAACCGTGGCCAAATGCGGAACAAATTTTTCTAAACCGGCGCTAACGGGACCCGATTCCCAAGCATCACCATTAACCATAAACTAGCAATACTAAAAGGAGGAGTTAGATGATTATACCGAATGAACCAAGTCCTTCGGGTCTTCAACCATCATCCTACGTCCTAGTGGTCGTGGATTGAATTTGGTTGCCGGTCTTCCTCTATCTACGATGATCCACCCGAGGGAAACGACGCAAGCTTCAGCCTCGCCAAGCGAGGCAACCGACGCTCCAAAGTTGCTAACAATGGAGAGTGGAGGTGTAGGATTGTTTCACTACATTTTTTCTCTCATGTCTCAAGCTC